>PNEQ01119961.1:0-58051 GCA_003012365.1 Medauroidea extradentata
TTCGTGCCTGGGCTTCTGCAGTCATCGGAAAAATGTTTGTCGCAAACAAAATAGTTCTTGTAAATCGTCATGTCGTCCACGCCATCCAGTTTCACATTTCCTATTCTATTCACCCATTCACGAAATAACCTTTCTTCGTACACTGGAAACCTATGCCGTACCGTTCCTGGTACATAACAGCATCCAGGAACACAACACTACCAATCAAGCATTATTATTTAATTAAAAGCATAAGAGATAACCTGAATTACAAGCATAACTTCGCTATCGCTAAACCAAAACAAATATGTCTTCCAGCTCTTCAATCACACTCCACGGACCGGTTATGCGAAACTAGCGCTTGGGTGGAGGTGGCGTTAACTATATTACTGGTTCAGAACAGTCCCATTGAGTTGATGCCCCATGGTCGTGACAGCACGCAGAGTGGACAACCGTGTACACCATCTTGGAAACGAAACAACCGCATCTTCTGGGTCGAGGCATGGTGTCAGGGTTATTGGCAGCCTGTATTTTCACCATTGTTTCATCTCGTGAGCTGTACTGCATAATACAATAATACCCGTGTCCCCAACCCTAAACTTGCAAATGTTACTGACGTTGGTTAAGGCTCGGTTTCAGTCGCCATATTGGGTTTTATTATTTTTCGCTTTTTTTTTTTTTTAATTCTGAGAAGGAAATCGTTAAATCGGCGACTATACCGCAAATTATATTTACCTTGAGCTACAGTACAAGCATGGCAATATAGCTAGTAATGTACCGTTAGGTCGCAATTTGTCGGGCAAATTATCAATATAAAAAAATTTGGCACACACATTGCAGCGTAATTATATGTTAACAGTTAAATCGCAAGGTCTGTACTGTAGCAAAATGTAAATATAATTTGAGGTATAATAGCATATATAAAATGTTTCTTCTCAGAATTCCAAAATACACTAAAATATTAATATCATTCAATATGGCGACTGCAACTGAGGCTTAAGTTAACGATATCGCTACATTTTTTATTGAGTCGTCTCACTCCATTTCTTATTCGTTCCCAAGTTTAGCCCCTAAACAAATGCTCGTGTGCACCGTTCAGTTAGTTTTGTTTACGTTAGTGTGGGTATCTTAGGTTAATCCAATCTCATCAATCGCTACAATCGTTTTCAAACCCTCAGGAGGGATGAGTACGTAAGAAAAGAAATTCTGTTTACGTTGTGCAGAACATAGCTCTAGTGAAGTTTACTCGTGTTCGAATACTCATCTGTCACCTACTCGATCAACTCTTGACCTACACTGTCTAGAGTACGGTGAGTGGTGGTTAGTAGATGAAGGTTGCCATTTGGCGAGAAAAAAAATGTAAACTTTAAACTTAACCAAAACTACAAGAAAAGCGTAACTGAATTTCCTGCGTTTAAAATATCGAAAAAACAAGCATGAAACTGATATTAATTACAATTATAAAAACATTAACGTTTAAAAGGACGTGCTGTGAACGTCGAAGTAAAAAAAAATATTCCACACGCATAAAATATGAATGCTGTTTTTGTTACAGCCATTTTAACTACCTGACTAAGGTTAATTCTACAACAGGTTAGATAGTTCAATGTTAAAAGTTTTGCATAGGGAAAATTTCTGTCGCTTGAGCGCTGGTGCGCAAACTGACCAACCGCGGAGCTATCCTGAATTTAAAGTTAGGGGCCTACATAAAGTTTATAATTTAAAACGCTAAATTGATTTATTTTGGCTTTAATATGAAGTTAACTGACTTCTGTAATTTCCAAGCCTATTGAACTTTAATTTTACTACAGTTCAGTATTTTTCTGGTCTCTTATCGATAGCAGCGAAACTAACGGCAGAAATGTTTCCCTGTGTCAAACTCTACCATAAGAAGTAGAATGACATGTCCAGAGAGGTTATACATTTCCCTTGGTTAGTCTTTAGGCGCGGAAAAATACGAATTGGCTGAAAATTGAACAATTTTGCTTTTTATTTATTTATTTTTTAGAGTTCTCACTTTAACTCAAACGGCCTATACGCGTGGCAGACTGGTTAAAACCCAAGTATAGGCGTTTTGGGATAAAGTGAGCACTAAAAAAAAAATATCTTCTGAATTTCTGTTTCCAGCCAATTAGTATATTTCCGCACGTAACGGTTAACGACGGGAAATGTCTAACTGGACACGTCACTTAATGTTTGCGCGTGTAAGGTAAACTGTGCAGTCGGTATGAATCGCTGTAGTTTGATACAAATATTATTAATAATATAACATGCAATTATGTCAATTTCTGTGATTTTGTTTCAGTATTGTTGAATTTAAATAGGAAACTACATGGAACTATTTTGCGTGATTTCGTTGCCAACCAAACAAGCAGTAAGGCAACTATAGTTTATGTTTAATTACATGCCGTAACGGCTAGTGATATTTTTCAAAGGTTACATTTTTAGTGCTCACTCTATACCGAACAACCTATACTTACCCCATACCGCGAAGGCAGCTCAAGAATACGAAATACGTTTTTTTGACATATTTTGAACTCCTTGATTTTCTTCAGAACGCAGATTCTAGCATTCAGTCCTCACAGAATTCTCGCAGATTTCAATTAAGGAAAATTTGGACGAGTAAGGTACAATGGTACACGTACTAATTTAATACCGTCTCAAGAATCACCTTCAAAATTATTTCCACAAGAAAACAGTGTCTATATCTATGGCCGTCAAATAGGTGCAAGTTTTTCATTTAGTAGACACATGCGTGTGTCTTTCAGATAAACGTGGTGATTGGCGGTCGATGTTCTCTCGTAGCAGAAACAACTGAGATGAGTAAGTGAGAAAGATGTCCCATGGAACATATTTGAAAGCCATCTCAAGGTAAATACCGTAGGTAAACAGAACTTGAATTGACACTGGAGTTCAACTAACTAAAAACACAAAGTAAATATTGGGAAACCACTCCAGTGGACTGGCTTATTTTCATTTATACAGGTATGCAGAGACTGCGCGTAACACATCACAGAACTCTCGCCCAAGCCGCACAGCTGTGTGCAAAGTTTCGGTCCATAAAAATTTATTGGACAACTACTCAGCGTTATACATAAGTAACATCTGGTCAGGAATAGTATTCACGTAGGAATAGTATACACGTTTCTATACTCTTTTCAATTCCTTGCGAATCTCTAAAGTTTTTTTTACGCAGCCAAAAATGATGAAAAGGGGCGTTTTGCAGTCAATTTTAGGTAGGCTACTAATACCCTGACACTGAATATTTTCAATGCAATTCACCAATATATTTAACATTGCACGGACCAAAAACTGGCTCGAGGAATCCACAAAATGTTTAGTTCAATTTGGACCTCACGTGGTCGCGATGGTCGAGTGGCAGCAGGATTTATACCTTATTATCATTAGTTGCAAACATGCCATGTAGATGTGCGTATTTACTGTGCCTGATTTCGGTGGGGGGGGGGGGATGTACCTCGGACGGCATACCAAAGGTGGAATATTAATGTGGTGGCAGGCTGGCCTAAACTGTTTAGTAAAGTAAGGACAAGAATTGAAATATCCGTCTTGAAGAAGGCAGTTAAATTAATAGTGAAACTGTAAGCAATTTCGGGCTGAGGAAAAACCGCTTTAAGCAGGATTTACAACGATCCGTCGCGTCCGTCCGTCATCCGTCCGTCGATCACGTGACTTTTAGCCAATCAGGTGTCTGGAATAATTCTATCCGTTCGTCCGTCGAAAGCTTGCCAAGCTTTAACTTTTGACGGACGGACGGGTGAAACTACAGCCTTCTAAAGATGGCAACGATCGTTTTAACTGTTTATTTTAATAAGAAGGCTGTGAATTTTTTTTTATATTTTTATTGACGCTGTATATTCTATTTTATAATACGATAGTGTTAGTTTTGGCATCCGGGGAAAATTAAAATACTAACAGAATTTTTTTTACATAATGCTTACTCACATTACACCATAAGTAATTTAATTAGTAAATACTTAAACTCGTTAAATTTCTTTGTGGCGAAAACCCGTGCTTGCAATTATAAGCAACTATAGATTGAGTAAAAATCTGTAAAAATAAATAATATATTGAAGGATGTTTTTTTATATCCCACAGAAGATTTCTGTTCGTACATTGGTGGCATTGCAAATTAAAGGATTAACGACGGACGGATGACGGGTTTTTTTGTTAATCGTTAGCATTTCTGACGGACGGAACGAGCCAAAAAACTGGCGGACGGACGGATGACGGGCGGACGCGACGGATCGTTGTAAATCTCCCGCCTACTGGTCGTGTGTTTGTGTGAGTGAGGCACGCCGCTAAGGACGATGTTGACCGGCTCATCTGGTGCGGTATCGCCTCTACCATAAGACACTGCAGTAGTATAGTAGATCACTCGCCCGACTGACACTTTCAGTGGTCACCCCATCTTTTTATTGGTGCAAAGTTTTAGAATAAGTTCATTGCATGCTCCTAGAGTAGTTCCACACGAATATCGTGAGTAGTTTTCCAGACATAACAGGTTGAGAAAGCTGTTTCTAGCCATTTGAGGAGCTTCGAAATGATTTTTCTGATCGACCTGATGCTTTGAAACGACTCTTCAGTCATCGTTAGAAGTGTATTTTCTTTTCGTGCATAGACACATTGGGCATATGTGGAATAATTAAAAAAAAAAGTTTTTACGAACACGCTACAACACATTTGAAGCGCGTGGTAGGCGAGACCCGTAAGTTATTTCGTACCGTAAAACTAGCGGGTCTGTTGTGTTGTACTACGTACTTAGCACGTTTGTGTGTATGCCAACGCCTGTAAATTGAATGGTACTGACGAATTTTACCATTTTATTAATTTCATAGTTCAGATTTTCGATTTGTTAAAAAAATAATTTTTATATTTACTAAAGCAAAATTCTTATTATATAAGAACTAAGCATGCTTTAAGGCAATATTTATCTATATGACGAAATTTGAGGCGTTATAAGGAGGGAGAAATTTTCGCCCTTATTACTTACGAAATTACCTGGATCCAGAAATAGCGAGGCCGCGGAGGCCGAGGGGTCAGACCTCTTGCCTCTCACCAAGGCGATCCGGGTTCGATTCCACCCTTCAACAGTGCTAAAGATCTCGATGTCAAGCGCTGACCAAACTCTCTCACTCACTCCAGAACTAGCGTATTATTATTCATATTTGTAGAGTACCGATAAGAAGAAAATTGCACATTGCGTATGGGAATGTAAGAAGAATATTATTTACTTAAGGAAAAAACCATAATTTTATATTTGTATAAAATAGGGATAGTTTTTTAGACATTATTTGAGAGTACAATTTCCTCTTACGAAAAAAACTTAGCTCAGCCAGTTTTTCCATAATGTCAGTTCAAAGTCAACATTTGTATATATTTACTTCATGCAAAACTTGAAAACCAATTAAACATAATGAAATGGAAAAAAATCACATCAAAACTGCATGCCACAGCCTACGGCTTGAAGCATATAGAAACACTTTACAAAAAATGTTGTACTTAAAAAAATTTCAAAAATTTGTTAATTGTTTAGTACTTAAAACAATTTTTTTAATGCTAAATATTTACGTAAAGAGTTTCTATATGCTTCAAGCCGTAAACCGTGGCATGTAGTTTTGATGTGATTTTTTCTATTTCATTATGTTCCTGGTTTTCAAGTTTTGCATGAAGGAAAAATATGCAAATTTTGACTTTGAACTGACATTATGGAAAAACTGACTGAGCTAAGTTTTTTTCGTAAGAGGAAATTGTACTCTCAAATAATATCTAAAAAAACTATCCCTATTTTATACAAATATAAAATTTTGATATTTACCCACTTGAACGCCCTTAAGAACTTCACAAACACGACAGGAACTTCTTGCACGTGCCGTGTAAGTCGCTACGGAAATCAAATTCAGATAGGTAGAGCAACATACATGGTATGTTGGACAAGTTAGCTTGTGTAAGCTTGAGATGCAACTGTGATGCTCAACTGTAAACATGTCTGTCTCATAACGAGAGATTTTTGTTAACAGTTTGTTTCAATGCATTACGTGCTCATGGACAGCCGTGTTTCATGGTTATTGGCAGCGTGGCTTTGTTCCGACACGTCTCTGTTTCGACTGCACCAATCACAATTAGGTTACTGCGACACCATATGTCTGTAACTTGCCAGTAGAACTCTCCAAGACCGGTGAGAGGTAGACCATCCTATCACTTTCCATCAAGCAGAACTGCTGTTAGTAGCTTAGGATTGTATTTATTCTGCAGGGGATGATGTTTGTTAAAATTGCGGGTTGGTTCGAAATCTATATATATATATAAATGTTATGTTGGTTTGTGTACGCTTCAAAAACTCAAAAAGTTCTGCACCGATCGAGCTGAAATTTTAGCATGATATATAATCCGCATCAAGGATTGTTTTTATCTAATTTGCGACCGCGGGAAAAAAAACGAGGAAAACACTCAACACTCGCTGACAACCGCAATAGTAATGGCTGTTAAATGCCGGGCAGCTGTTTTGCGGTGGAAGCCGCAGCCGGGCAGCTGTTTTATAGAGAAATAAAGAAGTTCTGCAATTAAAGTACGCTTAGCGCAGTGGACTGGACAAATCTGTTTGTATTTGATGTTTTAAAGATAAACAGTGAATATAGTATAATATAGAATATAGTATCACCATCAATTAACACGTAACTAAAAGTTAGTTACTCTTTTCTATAGTACACGCGGGCGAAGCCGCAAAGGGACAGCTAGTACTCAATAAATATTGGTTATATGTAGAGATGATTGTTTATCGCGGGAAGACTTGACTGTTTGCTGGATTTTAACGCACGTTAAACTTACCAGAAGATTACTGGCTTTAGTTTGTACTTGGAGATGTTGCCCTGTTTGACTGAACCAATAAGAATCGCAATTTTGTAGTACTTGAAGCCAGATATTGGTCTGCAGACAGCTACGTTGTGTCAGATATATACCAACGAATCATATATGTTGCAAGAAACTACAGTGTTTTCAAGGGTATGTTGGCATAAAAATTTTTCACGAGATACCATCATCTCTAGTTGTAGGTAGAGACATGCAAAATTCGCGTTATCATTTGGTAGCAGATTAAATTTCACTTTTGTATACATAACATAGCATAATCTGCGATTGACCACGAACTTTTATGTGTTGTCATTGACGTGTGTTACGTCTTTACAGAGATTGGCCTCTCTACCGTGTAAGCATTCTCCGCGGCAAGTCACGACAATATCGGCCAGCGGGAGACGTCGAACCAGCCTATAGTCACTTGGAGTCTAGTTAGTTGCCTGAAAATAACGCAAATTTTGCATGTCTCTAGTTATAGGTAGAGGCCTGGAAATGTCGCTGGTTGGACGACAAGCAGGTTGGACTGCACAGTACTGTATACACTATGTCCTCAGTTACTTGTATATGTCTGCTGCTACACTGAGTGGCCAGTTGTACATGTGACAAGGTAGTGGCAGTCAGTGAGTGTTTACATGTAAGTATGCTATTGGTTCACAGTTCTCAGGGACTAGTTTCAGAAACAGGGCCTAATTACGATAGTATCTCAGATACACAGGCGTTCGGAATCTAAGCTCTTATGTAATTAATTCGCGAAATTTCCGGGTCTCTAGTTATAGGACACATACGTAATTTACGGTTTTACTGCAAATGATGTAATTTAAGTGAGTGCCACGTATGCCAGTAGCACATCGCAGAAATTCTGGTATAATATTTACAAACCATGCGTTACATAAGTTTTCTAAGGCCTTGTGAAGTTCGAGAGCACGTAAAACACCCAACAAATAAACAAAAACCGTTCACCTAGTGATGTGTTGAAATGCATTCGCCAAGGACAACTTGTTACGTGTAATGTCCGCCAGTTGGCAGGAAATCATGGCAGCGGCCTCGCCAATGAACGTGCCTAATGACCATGCACTTGAGTGCTCGAGTATACTTGAGCCTGTTTGTCGAGTATGCAGATGAGACGAGCCATGTGATAACGTTGTTGTGTTGTCTGGTTTGTGGCACGCACGTTGTAAGGTCTGGAGGCAACGTTATGTGTACTGTAATTAGAGCTTTCCTCGACGTAAGAGGAGCTCGCTCTAATACATTTGAATCAAGGTAAAAATAAGGGGTCGGTCTATCTGGCTAGTAAAATTGAATTGCAGTGGGTTAGAAACAAACCTTAATTTACATGGCATCATCAGTGTATATATGTATATACAGTACATACACACACACACACACAAACACACACACACACACATATATATATATATATATATATATATATATATATATATATATATATATATAGACAATTTCACAATTTATGATATTGACACGGTATATTTAGGAATACAGAAGTGAAATAGCCGGGTGGCCTACGAGCTCAGTCACACACGCCAGCAAAATGGCTTCGCTGGCCAGCAACATGGCGGAACTCCTACTGCCAATCATCATGAGGCAGCTGCTCTGATAATCGGCAACCAGGCCAATAGGAAACATGCAAGAACATACAGGAACCAAACAAACACGGGGCTGGTATCGACAACCTCGGGCAGCCAATAAGAGGCGAAGTTCGCCAATGCCAAACGAGCCGCCACGATATTCCGCGTCTGTATTACTATCTATTTATTTATTTATTTAATGGCTTTGTTTGTGGCGAAGTTAAGGCTTCCGCCTTCTCTTTCACTTAACCACGTTGTATACAATTAAAATCATACGTGTGTGACAAACAAAAATACAACTATAACTACAAGAAACACTTATATACAAAATTAATATAGCAAAAATGATTCATTAATTTCGCCAGATGCACTAAGATTTTTAACTGATTTTACATATAAATGAATACCGCAAGTATAAAAAACAAAGTTAAATATTTGTAGTGAAACTATAAATACGCCATTAGGTGTTTAAAAATATTACAATTTTGTGTATGCTATCTAACTATTCATGTATAACAACATAGCTATAGTCTTATCTTGCGGGAGTTAATGTGCATCTGTATAACAGCATTACAGTATGCAATAAATGAATTGTTGATAAGAGAGGAAAATTATGTAATGTGATATACATTTGTATATTCATATACAAACTGGTTAAGAAACTGCATATCTAATAAGCTTTAAATTTTGAAGTAATTTTAAATTCTAAACACATAAAATATACCTAAAGAATACTAGTAAACACATAGTAGCACCTCACCTCTACTCCACGAGATATTTAGTTTGTTACAAATATGTTTTTAAATAGCGTTTGAAACTGCTTAGATTTGAGCATGTCTTTAGTTCACTGGGCAAATCATTCCAAAACCGAGCACCAGATACTGTTAGACATTGGGAGAAAAATTTAGTTTTATGTTTAGATACCATGAGTAGCAATGTTTCGCCGGAACGTGTGTGGTGATTATGATTTACACTGAGTGACTGGAATCTGTCAAGAAGATATGTAGGACTTCTGGTTGTAAGAGTCTTCGTAAGTACGAACTGCGGGTGCAACCTGCGTCTTTCTTCCAGTTCGAGCCACTTGAGTTTTTTGTAACAGTGGCTGATATGGTCACGAGGTTTCAAGTTAAATATAAAATGTACACAGGTGTTCTGTAATCGCTGTAGTCTTGCAGCTGGTTCACATGTTACATCACTGTACACAACATCGCAGTAATCAATGATAGGGAAAATAAGTGACTGTACAATTAGTTTTTTTGTATCTACTGGAAGAAAGTTTTTCATGCGCTTAAGAGAGTGTAAAGATGCAAATACATTCCTGCAAATTTTATTGACATGATCTGTCCAAGTAAGAAATTCATTAATTTTAATGCCTAGATTATTTACTGTTTTGGTCATAGCAATTTGTTGGTCTTCTACGAAGACCGTGTTGATATCGAGTGAAGAGATCGTACTTTTTAGTTTTTTTGATCCAATTTTAGTGTATTGAGTCTTAGTGACATTTATTTGCAGCCCATTATTTTTGGACCAACGAACAACATTGCACAGATCAGTGTTAACTTGATCAATGCTTGTGTTCAGTTTACTGGGTACATCACTTATATATATTTGGACGTCTTCAGCATACAAGTGGTAATTCACATACTCCAAACACTCTGGCAAGTCATTCATGAACATAGAAAACAAAAGTGGTCCAAGTACTGAGCCCTGGGGAACACCACATGGTACATTGCACCAACTAGAAAACGAATGGTCTAATTTAATGCATTGTTGACGTTCCATTAGATATGATCTAAACCAGTTCACTGCATCGACGGAAAGATGGAAGAATGAATACAATTTATTTAAAAGTAACTTATGATCTACAGTGTTAAGTGCCTTACTGAAATCGAGAAGTATTAGTACAGTTAGTTTTTTATCGTCCATAATTTTCCTTATATCATCTGTGATATGTATTAAAGCAGTAGTCGTGCTATGATTACTACGAAAACCAGACTGAAGTGGAGATAGAAGGTCATTTCTATTTATATAACCATAGAGTTGTTTGTGTACAATGTACTCAAGCGCTTTAGATAATGCTGGCAATATACTTATCTGCCTATAGTCTTTGACATTACTAGGGGATTTGACTTTAGGGAACGGCCTTACATAAGCAAATTTCCATTGATGTGGGAAGACCCCAGTTTTAAGAGAGGTGTTGAATATATATGTTATTGGACTAATAACAAATTGTAAAACTTTATTTAAGAATGTTATTGGGATGTTGTCTAGGCCCACAGCTTTAGATGCAATTCGGTTAGTTGCGCGTACAACTTCAGTTATCGTTACATTACGGAACGTAAACTTTTTGTTATGATATGAGGCATCTACCGAATTTTCTTCCTCGAACTTAGAGTCGGCATACGTTAAGTTGATCTTGTTAGGTACTTCAACAAAATGAGCGTTAAGTTCTTCTAACGGCACATCTGGTGGCTCACTTATTCTTGGCTTACAGCCGGCACCCATAGTTCTAAGGCTCTGCCACAAAACTCTAGATGACGATGCAGCTGATAGCAATTTTCCAGTGTATTCTAATGTTGCTTTCCTGACAGCGTGTGTGCACCTATTCCGCAGTTGCCTATAATCCTCGAATAACTCCGGAGCCAGTTTATCAGAATTTTTGCGAGCACGTTTAAATGAACGATACGCAGAGTCATGTTTGCACATAAGTTCTTTTATTGTGTTGTAATCCACGGGGCAGGTGGTCGCTTTACACGTTTAGTTACTAGTGGCACGTGCTTATCCATTAGACTCGTAATGAAGGAGTTCAAATAATCTACTTTTTTATTTATGTTTTGGGTTTGGTATATATAGTGCCATGGCAAGGACGCTGCGTCAGAGAATAATAGTTCTTCATTAAGTTTACGGTAATTTCTAAACGTTATTTGGTTAGCTTTGGTTTTATTATGCTTGACATCAAAACATATATAAATTATATCGTGGTGAGAAATGCCAGGAGCAGCTATTTGTCCGCTTGTAACAATTTTGTCATTGCCAGATGTGAATATTAGATCAAGCCAGGATTCCGAATGTGTAGTGTAATATGTTGGTGACAGATTGCATAACGTAAGATTACAGGAAGTCTCTGATATCGATAAACTCCGACACCGTTTGACCAATCACCGTGAAACTTGGCATACTTTTCCATGGAGAAGGTTCTTGGGTTTTAATGCAATCCATCTTACTCTAACTTGCCAACTCGTCACTAGATGGCACTACAGCTCATTAACGTCTATATTGGTCCACCTATCGTCATACAATGGAAACATATAAAAATAAATGTTTGTTTGTTCGTTCGTCTTCTATGCGTTCCTGTACCATTCGTCCGATTATGATGAAATTTTCCTGAGTTGTTGAACTTGCGCTCGCGAAGGTTTGATCCCAAAAGGAGGGGGGATAATAGTTTTAGAGAGGCATAAGAAGTATCCAAATTATTTAATGGGCATAGCAATGCATAATGGGACAGCTAGCAATACATAAATAAAAACTGTATGAGGAGCGTACTCGAGCAGATCGCACGCAGACTTACTACTGGTCGTCCGTAGGCATCTCCTTGCCCCGGAGGATGATGTAGGCGATTCGGAATAAAGTGAGCACTCTCAGAAAAGCCGTGCTAAAGTTCTATTTTTAAACCAATTCATATCTTTCAGCAAGTAACGGCTAACGACAGGAAATGTCTAATCTCTCTGGACACGTCACTTGATATTCGCGCGTGTAAGATAAATTGTTCCAGCCAATGGGAATCTATACAGAGAAATAAAGAAAAGTTTATTGATACATAAAATACAATTATGAACATTTTGGTTGATTTTGTTTCAGTAATGTTGTATTTAAATAGAAAATTACACTGAACTGTATCGCGTAATTTCGCTGCCAACCACACAAGCAGTAAGGGGACTACAGTTAACGTAGAATTATATGCAGTAACGGCTAGTGAAAATTTTTGAAGTTTTAATTTTTAATGCTCACTTAATTCTGAACGACCTATAGGTCTATCAAATGAAGTCTCTCAATGTAGAAGCGCCGGAATTATGGATCGGGGCAAACGGGAGGTCCCCGAGAAAAGCCACCGACCAGAGGCATCGTCCGGCACGATTATCACAAGCGAGAATCCGTGGACCGGCCCTACCGGGAACCGAACCAGGACAGTCATGGTGAGAGGCGAGTGTGCTAGACACTGCGCCAAAGAAGGCTTCATCTAAGTAAAGAAAATACACTGCAAAGAAAATTTATCGAGTTCTTTCTCAAAATATAAACGTATTCAAAATATTGTGTTCAAATTCTTCAAAATTGCAAAAAAAAAATTGTCATTCACACAGCTATTTCAAAACATTACTGCTCATATAGACTTCAAACTAATCAAGGGTTCTGAAATGTGCCTTGGTACAGACTTTTCACCAGTAATACAAGATGTCGCAAAACTGCCGTCAATAATTTGGCGTAACAATCCTCGCTTCAGGTAGTACAATATAAATTAAATGAACACTGGTCCGGAAATGCACCATTTCTGCACTGCACTTCACAGTACATGATGTATAGGTAGGGACCCCAGTTTTCCGCGAAAATAATTTTGTCTCACTTTGTTTCGGTGTCTTACGTTCACATGTGTAGTTCTTCTTCGTGGTCTGTGATTGGATGTTTTAACGCTCACGAGCCTTGGGATTACGCCTGCAAATCACAGACGTGTGTTGTTGCAGGAACGTTAATGTAATTGGTTCAGTCAAATGATACACACAGACACGCTGCCAATAACCATGAAGCAGAATTGCAAGTATGTACGTAAGGCACTGAAACAAAGTGGAGCAAAATTATTTTCCCGAAAAACAGGGGTCCCTGTGTATAGTGCATAGCGTGCTAGCTGGATCATGATACTGTGGAACGCCATTGCAGCTATTATGGACAACTACATACTAGACTAGTCGTATTTAATCAGACGGTAGACATTGTCCGATGTAGTATTCCATAGTAAAACGATCCAGCTATGCAGTGTAATTAACGAGACATGTACAATAACGGAGCGTTTTTGAACCCATGTTCACAAACATATTTTGTCCCTCTAAATGTGAGGATTATTCCCCTAAAATACAGCCATGCAATTATGCAACATCCTGTATAATAGGGTCACCGCTTCACGAGCCATAGTTCCAGCCATAGAGCGGAAATACTGCGCTACAGCCTATCTCTGTGCGCATAAGAGCGGTGTGGCACTACCTGCGCGTGTCATTGTAGTCCTTGTCACTCCATCACCGCAGTGCTTCCAAGGCGCAAGGGTGCCAACTGCCACGTGATTAAAATGCGTTGCAGCCAGTGTTCGTGAATTATTTTATATATTTTTTAAATTTTAATAGAAACTTTTTGACATATGTCGACTGTGTCAATGTTCACACACTTCAAACGATAACGGGAAAAAAATTTCAAAGCACCACGGGAATTAGAAAAACCACTTCCGAGTCCCTCAAAATGGCTAAAAACAGCTGTTTCAACCTGTTATATCCGAAAAACTACTCACTAGATTCGTGTGTAACTATTCTAGAAATACTCAACGAACTTTTGTTATAACCTTCCGTCTATAAAAAGATGGGGGCCACCTCTGAAAGTGCCAGTCAGGCGACTGAGCTACGATACCACTGCACGTTGTTTCAGTATATTGCGGTAGAGGCGATACTGCATCAGGTGAGCCAGTCAACATCGCCCTTGGCGCCGTGCCCCACTCAACACACGGCCAGTAGGCGGTCGCCTTAACACCATAACAACTGAATGAATGTAGTATCAAAAATTGACAGCAACAGCGTTTGTGACCTATGGCTAGAGGAGTGTGAAATTCGTGTTATTTTCAGCAGCAGACAGTCTCTATATGGCTCTATGCTCGTTTCATGTCTGCTATACAATGACTAACCTGCTGTAAAATGATTGCTCACGTAAGTGACATGACTTACTTGCCAGTGGCCAGCCGAAACACGAATGTTCTCTGATGTTCACTGGTCAGTTAAGTCTAGTTTGTCACCAAACAATAACGCTAATTCTGTATCTACACAGTAAAAAAATTGTACTTTTACAAGAAAATTCTAGTTAACTTATGTAAAAATGTTTATCAGACTAGACACTGCAGTAAGAATGTCGCATGTTATTAAAGTTGTTTATATTTTCGAAATACCTTTGAGGGATTGGTAAGATGCATTTTATGACTTTTTTTTTCACGCTAAACAAAATTATCTTTGACGGCCTGTCACCTTTTTTAAATTCTTTGTACTTTTACAAAAAAAAATATTTCTTGGTAACTGGTTGCCAAAAATTTTATTGAGACACTTCAAACTGTTGTAAAATGTACAATATATTAATCTGTTAATGTACAACTTAATATTTGTAAATATACAAAATGTTTGTAAACATAAAAGCATATTTGTATAGTAACAAGCATTTCCTGTACCGTTTACAATATTTTATAAATTTACAAACATATTTTTTTTGGGAACGAGTTCCAAAAGTTATTTTTATAAAAATACAGGTACAAACATTATTTACTGTGTACATATAGCTTGTACTTTGCGTTCATGATTCTATTTTTTGTTGGCGAATCCAGGCACTCAATCAGAAATGTAAACGTTACTGAACTATAAGTATTTGTTAGTTTACCATCCCTTTATTCTCAGATTACTAAATATTTGCAATATTTTAAGCTGCGATCACTCGTAGTTAGTCCGCGTTTCCCCTAACAAGGTAATTTTAAATATTAGCCCATGGGGTAAAAAGCAGCGCGTTTAATCAAAGATACTGGAGAATTGATTTTGAATCTTGATCGTCTTCTAACAGAGTTTAATTTTATGTAAAACTGTGTGATTAAACACACCACTACTTTGTTCTTCTAAACACTTATGTTGTAGATACAGTTACACTGCGAATACTTAAACGAGTTAGCTAAGGCGACGCACAGAAATATGAAACGCAGTAAAACTAGTCTGAAGTCTCATTATTCTTTGTATAATAATAAGCTATGGTTACAACTAGTATTTACTGTATCTACCAAGGTCGAAGCTGCAGACTTTTTTCGATTCAGGTGAGCAAGACCTGACTACGTTTCTTGTTTACAAATAATAAGTAAATGTAGTGAACAACTCATAAATATAAAGAAAACCGGTATTTCAACATGTGGACGGCATATGTTGAAACATGCAATATTATTTGCTGCAAGAGCTTAGCCTGGTTTAAGCGAATTGCATACTTTTTATAGTAATGTGTAAAAACTAAGATAACATTTTAGAACAGTTTCGTGCTTAAGTACACGTTGAACATTTTAATTTAAACCCGAATATTTATATTTGACCTATGGGAATTGGTAGAACAGATGAATTATAAATATGTTTGAAATTATAATGCTACCGTACTTAAATATAGAACAAAAAAATTCGCGTGTTCACTGCCCAAGAACATTGGCTGCTCGGTTGATACAGTTATATATGGGGTCATGAACTTTTCGCGAAAAGATTTTTGCCCCAAATGGTTTAAGTACCTTACGAACATAGCTTCATCTTTCTTCTAGTTATTGGCAGCTTGTCTTCGCGAAGTGACGTCTCTCATTGACTGAGCCAACCACGATAAAGTTACTACAACACCACTTGTCTGTGATTTGCAGGTAGAATTTGAAATACACGTCAGAGAGAGTGTGAGATATTTTGATCAGCGTTTAGCATCGAGGTGTTCAGCGCTGGTGAGGGGTGACATGAGGTGAGTGTGGAGCAACGCCGGAACGAAAGAGCGGGGGAAACGGGACATATCCGAGAAAACCCGCCGACCAACGGCGTCGTCCGACACGATTCCTGCATTCGAAAATCCGGGGCCCGACCCCGCCGGGAATCGAGCCCTGATCGCCTTGGTGGGAGGCGAATGGTCTGACCTCTCGACTACTGCAGAACAACCAATCACTGACCACGAAACGGAGCTGCAGATGTGCACGTGAAGCACTGAAACAAACGTGAGCAGAATTATTTTCGTGGAAAGTTCATGGTCCTAGTGATACCACATTATTGGGTACGCATCGAGCTGGTTGTTTGTCGCTGTCCCAGCGCCTTCCACGAGGTCTCAAATATTCAACGACCAACTGCGAAAATAACATGAACGTACAGTTGTATAAAATCTAACGTGTGCCCAAAAGAAAACGGAAACTGTCCAGGCCACTAGCTATAATATTTTTTTGAAAATAAAATAGATCGCAGGCTTTCGCGACCGTTGGCCTCCGACTCCGACTACCTTATGATTAGAGACATGCAAAATTCGCGTTATTTTCTGACAGCTGACTAGACTCCAAGTGACTATAGGTTCGTTCGGCGTCTCCCGCTGGCCGATATTGTCGTGACTTGCCGTGGAGAATACTTACACGGTAGAGAGGCCAATCTCTGTAAAGACGTAATACACGTAAATTACAACACGTAAAAGTTCGTGGCCAATTGAATCTCAGGTTATGCTCTGTAATGTATGGGAAAGTGAAGTTTAGTCTGCTACCAAATGATAACGCGAATTTTGCATGTCTCTACTTATGATGGCAGCTGCAACGACTGCCGAAACGTCGCAAGACAATCTCCTGGCGCGGCTCACACCCAGAAGCTGAGAAAATGAATGTTTAAATAAAAACGTTCAAAGAATCACTACATTGAGAATTTTGATGCAAGGATGATTCCATCTCCGGGGCCAGAAAAATTGAAGATAAATGTATGCTAAATTTCGGCTTTTAGTCGCCGTACTGAACCATTTAATTTTTAAGATTTTAAAATTCTGGTAAGAAATAAAGTTAAATCTGCGATGAAATCGCACGTCCTGTTTAACTTGAGCTATAGTGCAGACTTTCTGATTTACCTGATAACATGTAATTACTCCACAAATAACCAAGCAAGTTTTTTAAATATTAATAATTTGCCGGACTAATTGCAGTATAATTATACATCAACCAGCTCTATCACCATGTATTCACTGTAGCGTAAAGTAAAACATAATTGGCTGTACAGTAGTAGACCTATATTTAACATTTCTCAGAATTAACTAGAAAAGGGAAAAATAATAAAATTCAATGTGGCGAGCCATAACACGTAGGAGATGTATGATATGTTTGTTACACGTCTGCCATCTAGAAGTTAACTCCGTCGTCTCTACACTGCTACAAACATGTGTGTGTATACGTAGTTGTCCGCACTCATCTACATTCATCTACATTCAACTGGCAGCGTAAAGGTATCCAAGTTGCTAGAAATGGCTCTAAGAATTGTGTAAGGAAAAGGAAGAAGTGATCCCTACAGAATATTTTTGGTAAATATAAAATCCGTACATTCTACTGTCAATATTCTGTTCTCACTCATATACGTTTCCTAACTGGCAACCCGAAAATGTTCCCAATGACTCCTAGTGTACATAAACATCTTTCTAGGTCAAATCGTTACTTCCGTAGTTTCGACTGAAAGCCTTTCAGAAAGGGGTCCTGTGGCTGACTCAGCGGGACAGTAACTTTAATAATTTACCAAGTGATCTCAAAAATGAACAAAAATAGGGATTTCCGTGATCTTTTAAAGAGCTGTGCGACAAAAGTTTTTTTTATAGACATACTCCATTTAGATACATAAGTATGTCTATAAAAAAACTGAAGATAATAGGAAAACATATTGGTAGAGTATACTTTTTTATTTGGCTGTCCTTGTATTTGACCTGATTCCATTTATGAAATTTAGTTTTGGTATGTTTCCTGTTGACTAAAGAATACTCATGTCCTATTCTCTTTAGTTTTCTATGACAGTCATCTGCATCGACATGGAGAGTGTCCAAAAAACATATCCAGTGATTAATTTGTTAAATTATACGTACTGTGCTCATTATTAAAAATTATGTCTCTTTCAGACGCGAACCACTTTCTGCATTGTGCACAGGAAAATAATAGTGTAAACACTACTAAAAAATTATTTAATTGCAAAGCACGAGTCTTTATATACTTCCTTTCAGGGTGTATTGGCAATTAGATTTTAAGATCAGGCAACAGGTAAGATCTTAGTTCAATACAAATAAGTCCTATTTAAAATACTGCGTGTTAAATTTGTAACCTTTTTTGGACTGTGATTGTGAACATATTTATTGCAGTGGTGTTTCGATTATCTTAAATCATATGGAAATGAAATATATATATTGTATTGACTGAACTTAGATGCAACATCGAATTACGGTTTTTGGTACGGTACATGTAATTTACATACTATAATTAGCTTTTCGCGATCGTTCATCACTCGGCTCTGCTTGTCACTCAGCTAAGTGGTTTGTTCGAGTCGTTACAGCCGGCCTTGCAGGCGAGGTCAACTACCGAAGCTAGAGTTCACCCGAGTAGCTTTTAAGTATTACACCTACATCCGGCTTGTTTGTAATATTATTACTGACGTGCGGCCACAGTACTTTATCCTCCGAACTCTCTTCAAGTCAGGGGGTGGGGATCATAGAGGCCATGGCCACTTTCGAGGCTACTCCAAAAATATAAAACTAAATAAGTACCGAGTCAAATATTGAAAATATTACCTCATACTTTCCCTAGAGCTTCATAAAAGACAACACAACATTAACAACACATTCAATCATTTGTTTCAACAATATGGAATCAGGAGCTTAAAAATGTACCTAATTTATTTTCTTACCAGCACAAAGGTTTTTTCTTTTAAGACATTACTTATCCGTAAAAATATTTCAATTTATTAAAGGCTAGCCGGAACTATTTTTTTTTTAAGTTGAGAAACACTTTTAATAGCACGATTTTGCACCTTAAATGCCAATTTTTTCCCAAAAGAGGACTCGGACCCCCTCCTCCCGTTTTTTTTTCTTGGGGTGTATTTATGTCTATACACACACACACACACACACACATATATATATATATATATATATATATATATATATATATATATATATATATATATATATGTGTGTGTGTGTGTATGTTTTAAGGCATTGTCCCATCCAAAAGTCAGAGCTAGATCCGCCGCTGCTTATAGTGTATACATATCCGTACCTAGGACCACCAGTGACGTCACCAAGTATATACTAGCATTTTACGAATTTTAAGCTTAGAGCATAGAGAATCTACATTTAACAAATACACGAAGTTGCTTATGCGTTGGGTGCCTCAACATACTGGCTTCGGCCACCGTATTGGTTTAAGCAGATTATGTTTTGTGAAGCTTGTGTTGTGTTTCAGCTCAAGTAAATAAACGTATGCCATCAATTTACGTTTGCACCCTGTAAATATTTACTGGACAAATAATTGTGTAACTGATTTCTTTTTAATAATTTAAATGCACTATTGTTTTTTTTTTTATGAGTTCAGCACTATAAAGTTTCCCTAAATATATTAATTACTATCCCGTACAACGTTTTAAATACATTAACCTGCTAATTTTCAAAGGTTTAATTTTCTGTTAGTTACTGATAATGGCACTAGAATATAGGACGGCAAGGTGTTGATCTGTCTGAATAATCGCGGCGAGTTCGTGCCAGGTACTAGTAAGTTTGTGTGCGTACTAAGCGAGTATGTACCGGCTTTTCGTATATAGCGTAAAGTGGTATCTTGCTCAATAACTACTTGTCTAATATCTTAAATGCACATGAAGATACACTATGGCTTTAGTTCTTCTGACGACGAATCCTGTACAAGTCGTCTTCCAAGGTCTAGCAAGCTTCCAGCCACATATCTTAATGTTGCCATTAATTACTGCTCAATAAATCAGATTTAAAGACAACACTAAGTCAATACTTAACCTATATATGTACGTAAAATTTCTAAAGTAACAATGCTGTACGGGTTGCGTGAGAACGAAATTTGTTAATTTCACGTGATTATATTTCTTTTTAAAGTAAGTCTGAAATAGGTTTTCAATTTGTCTACGAACTGATTTATAGAGAGAGTAATACCGCTCTGAAAATCGAATAGAAAATGTAATTTCTTTAAATGAAATAAGAATTTCTTCGGAATTCATTTTTTTACAATTTTCCCTATGTCGTATCTCAATATCAACTGATATTATATTTTATATATATAAATATATTGCATTGTATTGTCTACATTCAGGATAGCACTATTCCCGCTACAAGTCACTTCGCGGACAAACAGAAAACACATTTTCAACATACTTTTTCATAAGATTTCAGTACGAAGAAAAATTTACACACTCCATTCCGTCACACCCCGTAAAATATGTTAATTTTTTTTTAATTGTTATATCTGAATTGCAATTTAAAACTCTATATTACAAAATACATTTGTTCATAATGTTTAAATTTTTCGTGCCTCGATATTTATGTAGATGTTCTAAGTAGTAAATGCTTGGCTTGGAAAATTAATCTTAAAAGCATAAAAACAGAAAACTATTTTTTATGTTTCCTCATTTAAAGTCAGCACGCTCGTTAGAAATCTAATCTTTGGACCTCTCAAAATGGCTAGACACTGTTTTATTGGACTTCTTTAACTCCGAAAATACTTCCTGAATTCGTAAAGTGGTGTCAAACGAGATGGGTGCGTCGGCCTTCACTTAGTACAACCAAAATATAAAATGTTAATGTCGGCGCTTAGAGACCCATAGGAAAAGACGTCTACGAAAACCTTGCACGCCAGTTTGGCGCTGCGAATAGAGGCGATATGCTTCTCGTCTAGCGTAGTACTTTGGCTCTTAATGCTTCGCTTTTCCCACGCGGAAACTTGTAGCCGGTACACAATCCTCCTAAGGGCCTTCCCCAGATAGGCTTCGTTCGTGTGTGTGAAACAGAAAATCGATGGAGTGATAAGGGTGCCGTTGACCGGCATACGTAATGAATAATCGCCTCTCCGCGCAAGCCACTCAGCTGGCGTGCAGTGTTTACTATTATCCTTATGGGACTCAGTGGTGTCCACATTGTTTTATTTGTAGGCAGCGTAGTTCAATGTCTATCACTCTTCTCTACTGTTGCTTTTTTTTAAATTAAATTGTTATTTTTCCATATACGGCAGTCAAGATAATCAATTTTTCGCCCTTTTGAAGGGTCCAAAAATTGTGGTTCAAATAAACGTGCCGAAGTTTTAAAGTTGTAACGACATGTGTTTTCGTAGGTAAACAAATATAATGTATAAAAGTTTCGGTTAAAAGAGAATAGACGTAACTCGCTGCAACGAATTAGAAGTGCAGGTAGGGAGGTCCCTTAATACTTGAGGCAATGGAATCCTCCACTCGAGTTGCTTAATAGTGCTGCGTGCAACGGCATTGCTTTCTACAAGGCGTACAGACATAGCTTCCTAGTTCCTGACGTATATCTCCTGCTGCAGTAGAGGCAAGGTGAGCAGGTAGTACACTCTGATGTCTCTGCACTTGATCTCTGACCTCGAGAGGTCCAGAGGCTGTTATGTTGGCTTCTTGGTGCAGCCACAGACTAATCAATAATACAGACATGAAGTGACGTAGCGCCTTATTTGATACGGGTATTCTTCGCCGCTTATTGGCTAGAAGCTGCTGATACCAGCCCCGTGTCTGTTTGGCTCCTGCATCTTACGACAGGTTTCCTATTGGCCTGGCACGGCAACCGCCTTACGCTGATTGGCGGTAGGCTTTTCCGCCGTGTTGCTGACCAGCGAGGCCATTTTGCTGACGTGTGTGACTGATTTTGCCCTCCTGACGGCTATTGCACTTCTGTATTCCTAACTGTTCTGTGGTGCAGCCTAGCGAGAACACGACCTGGCCTCTCGCGTCAACTCTATTGTAGCGAGTCTTACGTGTTATGAACTAGGCGATACTCCTTCACGTGGAATATCAACCGCCGTATTGGATGTACGCTATTATTATTAAATTATGAGAATAAAAGTGACTATGGCGTGTATTCTAACTAGGCCTTCTTTGCGCTACAGAACAAACATCGCATCGTTGCAATCAGTACGAGATTTTTTTTTTACGTTCTTAATTTTCTGGACTAATTGCGGCCTGAATATACACTCTCTTGAATCAAAGACGAATGTGCCACTTCGATGAAATTCCAATCGTTTCGTTCAGAAATGAGCAATTGAAGTTGTTTCAATCACTAAACCTTACTGATTTAAAATTTATTTCCACTTATTTTCCGTCAATTTCACCTGACTGTCAACTGATTTTCAGTTAATTATACAGGTTCATCAGTCACAAACAGACTGTCAGGTAGAATATCAGTATATCAATACCTCTGATTCAGATTCACAGAGTTTGTTAAAATTTCAACTTATACCGTAGCGTAAGGCAAATATAATTCACGCTATAATTGACAATTTCACTCTATCCTTCTCAGAGTTAGAAAAAATTCAACCTAACGCTAGATGCCACATCTTAAGGGTGAATGTTAGACAATTTTATTGTATTTGCAGTTTTTTTAGCCATAACACTTATTCAAATTGTATTATCAAAAATTTTTCTTATCAGAGCATAGGATATATTCTGGGTAAACGCGCCTGGCATAAATAATATTGGAATTTTTCATTAATTTTTCATCTAGAATCATTACAAGAGAATTCTAGAAAGATAACCTATAATTCTCTTGAAATGATTCTGTATGACAAATTAAAGAAAGATTCCATTATTTTTTATATCAGGCAGTTTATCAAGAATATATCCTACGCTTTGTAGAAGAGAAAATTTTGTTAATACAATTTGAATAAATGTTATGGCTTAAAAACTACAAGTACAATAACATTGTCGAACACTCCCTCACAACTTACTCCCATTATACGGAATGTTAAAAAATATTGCATGAAAATTGTTTGGGGAGAATAATGCAGTATTTCTGCACTACAGTTCACAGAGCATGACTTTGTAGTGCATAATGTTGCCGGGCCATTTTACCTAACACTAACCTCACCTAACACAAGCTAAATCAAACTAACCCAACTTAACTCAACCTAATGCAACTTAACTTAAACTAACCCAACCCAACCTAACTTATACTAACCCAACCTTGTTATCCCGAACTAACTTCATCTAAGAGAACCAGCTGCACTAAGTTGCATATTCTTGCACTGAGTTGCACTAATTTGCGCTATCTTGCTCTAAGTATCACTATCTTGCACTAAGTTACACTAGCTTGCAATAAGTATCACTAGCTTTCACCCACTCTAATCCAGCATTACCTTACCCTACCTAAGTTAATCACCTAACTCAACTTAACCTAACCCAACTAACTCAAACCAACTTCACTCAACCTCTCTTGTACTTAGTTCCACCAGCTTACATTAAGCTGCACTTAATTGCCTACATTGCACTTTCTTGCATTAAGTTGCACTAACTTGCACGAAGTTGTATACTCGCAGGAATGTAATTTTGGGTTTCTTGTCCGATACATACATTAATTCCTGTTATTAAGTGAGGACTAGAATGACAATAGTTTAGGAATAAGTACACATAAACGGCTTGCGTAATTATTGAAACAGTACCGAAGTATATAGTTTGTCTCTCTTTCCTATTTCTTACGAAAATCTACCTCTCGAAACTATTCCCGTGCTACGGTGTTTGTTTCTAGTAACTTTGACATGCAATAGTCTTCATTTACTTACTTAAGTGTTGCCAACTTCATTGTGCAACATTCATTATTACAACTAGTAATTAGTATTTTGTAACTCAAAATTTGTAAGTTGTAATTTATTGTAGAATTGCACCCAGGTATATATTACAATTTGTGCAGACTCACAAACTATCATTCATTGCACCATTGCACAAGGGGCCTACATCTGTAGGGCTACTCGTAGACTTGTCAACAAAGTTAAGTCTGTCCAGTCAGCCCGTTAATAAAAAACGACGAAAGAATAATTTTGAAAAATGCTATACAAAGAGACTTTTTCTATTGGTTCATTGACATATGACACAGCAGTTTTCTCATTGTCGTCTCAAAGTGACAGTACAAAACAAAACATTTCCTAAGAAATATCTTTGATCAGTTCCAACGCTAACAGACGTGGTAGCTTACTGCGGAATAAAGTATACGATAATTGCCCGAAATTTAGTGACACACACTGAGTAAAGCGGAGCAGTTGTAAAACATTTGTACTTATATTCGCGAAGACTACGGTTTGAAACCATATCAGGCTATTCTAATATAACTTAGCTCTGTTTTTTTTACCGAGATAACTCCGAATACTGGGTGGTACAACACTGAAAGTAATGGCTGATACCTTACTTAGTTCTGTGAAGCTGTTCGTTTGAGTGTTTACATCTCATATGCCCAGAGTCACATGTCACTCAACATATGCGGCGCGCACCCGACTCCAATCTCTCCCTCTTTCCCCCGTCTCTCAGATATTACCACCCAACATATGCGGCCCAAACCCTGTCTTCCCAGCCACAGATATGTTAAAATATTGTATTTATCTTTTCTTTTAACGCTTTAAAGTAATTGGCCAACTCAAAATCTGAAAAGGCCTCTATGTGCGTTTCACTTATGTGCAAGTCTGCACGAGGAGACATTATTTATATCTATATATAATACACATATGTACATATATATAGTGTACGCATTCATACATTCATGCATGCATACATACATATTTCATAAAAAAGTTAAATAAAAATAGCCGCATTTATTTTGAATAACATGTAACATAATTATCGAAATTTATGTGGTATTCCGATGTGCAATTCAATGTATGCAAATCTATTCGCGGGGCGCTAAACGGACGTGCAGTGTTCTCGTACTACTTAAAGTAAACTTTTGTAATAAAGTCCAACGCGTTCTTCCGACGTTGTTTTTTACGATTCCCGGTGGTAATTTTCAGTTACAGCTGTATAAAAAGTAGTGATTTATAGCCGTTTCGAGGAGCCCCAAAAATATGCTTCTAAAACGAATATTACACTTTTAAAATGATAAAAGCCAAGTTTTAACCGTGTGTTTTTTTCGTAGATAAACATATTGTGAACAAGTTTAGCTGCTTCGCGTAAAAAAGAATTGTCGCGGCACACTGCAACACCGTCCATGCACCGGTTAATTTTTTTGGCGTAAATTCTGTAGCAAAGTTCAGAATACGTTTCCATGTGAATTTCACGTACATCAAGGTTTTACAATTTGAAGTACGGCATTTTGAAAATACCTTTTTTTTTTAACGTTCACTTGTCTATGGTAACCCTGTACCACGCAGGTCACACCGCGTGGATTTACAGTCAATTATTTTAACTGAAGGATCATTCGCTTGTGGCGTCTTGACAGCACTATTATTTGGTCGGGTGAAATTGTGTGTTTCTTTCTGGAATAAGAACAGCGGGGAGATGTGAACTTGCAAACCACGGTGGCGTGGATGGCAATTTGGTAGATGAATGAGTGCCTTAAGCCCCATACACAATTGAAAACTTTAGCATTTGACTTTAACATTTAACTTTACGATAGCTTTCAATACATGGCTTCTTATGGAGTCGTACGCAATGGCGTCGCCAAAGCTAAAGTAAAATAGCTTTGACATTACGTTTCCGATAAGCTGAAACCTAAAGTCAAAGTCAAGATGGCCGTTTACAAAGAACCAGCTGAATATGTAAGCTAGAACGAAAAATGTTTATTTCTGAGAATAGTTTTATACTCGAGTATTGGGATTTCATGAAAGAGAAACGGTTTTTTTCTTAAACGTACTCGAAAAAACGTGGTAAGTAGCGGTGGAGGAATATTCATAAATTAAATGAATTATAAGTTGCGTCAATAGATAGCGTTGCTTTTGTTCTGAAAAAATAATATAATAAATGAAAAAATAGGGTTCATTATTTAAATATCTACGTGGTATGCTTTTACGGTAAATGCATAATGATTTATATCACAATATTTCCGTTTCAAAAAACAGATTTCTAATCGTTTTCGAACTGTCGTTTATTTAACTTTACACGTGTATTGTGTATTGACGAAATATGTAAAGTAACGGAAACGCAAAGTCAAATGTTAAAGTATTCAATTGTGTATAGGGCTTTGCAAGCTTGGGGTTGTAGGAAATGTGACGAGAAACGCGCCTTGTCTATCAGTCGCGGTGTCAGATTGCAAACAAGGTTCCACCTCTCTGTTGTCTGTATGTTCACATATGTGCGGACCTTCTCTCTTGTCATTCGTAGAGCCACTGGAGTTTTGATGAGAAGAATTGTTCGCCTACTTGAGTCATTGCTTTAAGAGCGCCGGCCACCACTCGCTTAATATTCAATGTAGAGTGTTCGTAAATACGTTTTCTTAACGGAATTATTCCACGGGTGCCTATGAAATAACCGACAAACGAAGACAGAAAGGTAGTTCTAAAAATCAGGACATTAGAAAAATAATTTCGCAGCCCATCAAAATGGCTAAAAACTGCTTTCCCAACATGTTATATCCGAACAAATACGGGATTAGTGTCGAACGACTCTTAATAAAATGCGAAAAATCTTTGCTTAAAACTGTCCACCAATAAGAATAAGGGGTGACCAGTGAAAGTGTCAGTCAGACGAGTGTTCTATGATACCACTGCAGTGTCTTGCGATAAAGGCGATACCGCACCAAATAAGCCGGTCAACATCGCCCTTGTCGCCGTGCCTCACTCACACAAACGCACGGCCAGTAGGCGGGAACCTTATGTTCGCATCTGCAGCTCTGCTCCATGGCCAGTGATTGGATGTTTATAATTCTCAGCGTCTATAAGTTCTACCTGTGAATAGCAGACGTGTGATGTCACAGGAACCTTAATATCGTTGCCTGAGTCAAATGAGTGACGTGTATGCATATGGATGCGCTGCTAATAACCACGGATCAGAACTGCAGATTTTGCAAATAATGGTACTGATACAAGATGTTGCAAAATTATTTTCATCAAATATCAGTTGCCTTGCTGTAAAGGCGGAGTATCGCAGAGGTACAGCAGGACTAATTTATGTAGGCCTACGTGAAAGGGGAAGGGGGTAGGGTAAGTGGGCGGAAGTGAACAATACTCCGTCTAAAAAAAAATCTTGGAAATTCATCAGAAAAAATTTAGCATGAAGCACAAACATAAACGTTTATGTCTATGTTCACGTCAAAATGTTTGAATGTGCAAGTGAGTCGTTTTACATCAAAATAAATGATTAATTATTTTAAAGATAGAACGAACGATCATCAACGCACAATTCCCTCCCTCCAACCCCCCTTTTTTTTCTTTACCTGTTTTATGCATTGCATATGGGCCGACTTCTAGGATTTATTTAAGCTAAATGTCTTATTTTTTTACATTTTTAATACAATTCGTCACGATAGGGCGCATAAAGCAAGTTAACGTATAGATTAAATACACCATTCCTGGGTTTCTTAAGTTAAATTGCCTTACAAAATACTATAAAACACTCGTACTGTTCTAAAAACCTAATATATTTTATTGTCCACAAATGTATATCTCAAAAATTTGTTACCAGATTGATACTAAATTCCCCAAGAGCCTTAAATGAACTGCAATCAAAAGACAGGGACACCTTCTACATAGTTATCAAATGCACGTAGGCGAAACTATGAGGATAATTCCTTGTCGGATTCATATACGATAAAGTAGCTAATCCGAGTTCCTTTTCACGTAAGACTGCAAAACTTATTCTCAATAACTTAGCTATTATAAGAATAAACTCTTCAAACTGTTCTTCAATTATTTTAAAAATATTTCATACCTCTTTGAAACATGCCTTTGGAGCACGTGAAATTGGCTATAAAGTTTCTTGAATAGTAATTATTTCGTAAGAAATTGCGGGTAGAGTACTTTTTGTAGAATGGTTTTAATTTTATTTTCCTAATTGAAAAGCAATATTCTTTAAAATATTTGTTTCCCATTTAAAGTTATGTGGCCGGAGTTTCCCTTCGCATTCAACATGTTAGAAGCATAACGTGAGGGAGAATTTGTTCAGTTTATATTGTTCTTTCCGCAGACGATGATGGTGCAGCTGGAAGTGTTGAGCTACCTGGTGATCCTGTTGTTAGCAGTCACGTGCTACTACCTGAGAACATGGTTCAAATGTGCGCTGGTGGCCTTCCATCTGCCTGGGCCTCCAGCAATACCTTTGATTGGCCACGCGTATCTAGTCACTGATAACCAGGGTAAGTACTGTGTGCCCGTACCTCACTTTACACCGTTGCCACATCTCTCATTACACTGTTGCTATAGCTCTCTCTACACTGTTGCCATAACTATATCTACACTGTTGCCATAACTTTCCCTATTGTTGCCATAACTCTCCCTACACTGTTGCCATGTCAATAACTACACTATTGCCACATCTCTCATTACACTGTTGCCATAACTCTCCTTACACTGTTGCCATAACTCTCCCTACACTGTTGCCATAAATTCTAGAGGTCTGGCACGACACTTTTTTCTACCACACACAGTAAAAATGTGTTATTTACAACAAAGAAAAATTATATTTGAGGTCGAGATAAAGAATTATTGCCATACCACAAAGGAAATTTTTAAGCTCATTTGTTTGGTGATACTTAATTATCTTTAAAAATTGTCTTTCTGGAGGAGTTTACTTTTTTCATAGCAAAGAAAGATATATATTTTTTTAACACAAAGCTCGTCGTAGAATACAACACCTGACATTCTCGTAAACGTTTCTATATGCGGTTTGGAATAGTGCGAGCACTTTTTTCTCTAGTTTCTTGTTTCATTTAAGATATTTTGTATTTTCCTGACAATTTTGTATAATTGTATATTAAATTATTTTACCAAAAAAATAAACATATACACCACTTTTTTGAAACGGTCTGAAAGTATAAAATAATGTTTCCTATGAAAATACTTGTAAGAGTTTAAAAAAAACTGGGGCATACATTATAGATAACTGACGCATGAATAGTTCACTCAAGACACTTAAGTTTTCTCAACATCTACTCTCTACACTCCTTGCTATTATCTTCTGCATGCGTCCCACATTTCCTGTATTAAATCTTACTCGCGTGTTCATAATATAAATTACTTTATACTTTTAGACAATTTTAAAAACTTGGTATTATATAAATATCGTATTTAAATATTATTTTCTGCGTTTTAATCTTGTGTATGTGACATTTTGCAGTACATTTTAACAAACAACCCTATGTTACAAAGTGTATGGATTGTACTGTACTCAACAGTCAACGTCCGATGTCACAACGGTAATTATTTTTTAATTAATTTTATAGACGACGTGGTCTTCAACAATGCTCATATTATCGCGAAACATATATACTAAACTATGTTAACAGCAGCACAGTAATTTCGTTAACATAAGTCTACATTTAAAATAAAACTTTTCTTTTAGGCAAAACTACACTACAAAATCGTTAGTTGCCGCTAAGAAAAAAATTTTAAGGGTTACAGTAACGGTAGCAAAAATTTTGTTTCTGATGAGTTAGTTTAATATAAAACCTTACGGTGAAGTTAGTAGAGTTATTTTCAACTCAAGCTTTGTATTTAAAAAGTTATTATCTTTGCTACAACGAAACTGATGTTATTTTCAAAGAAATAATTTAGTGACATCACATACGGTTTTTCTAATCGCACTTTGCTGTAAGGCAATATTTCTTTACAGCAAGCTAAACATATACTAAAAGAAAAATATTTATTTGTTATAAAAAAAGTTTTTCCTGTTTACTTTTGCAGTGGTACGTATGTAAGCAATACATTACTTTACTGGTAAGTGTTGTGTTGTAGCAAATGAGAGTGAGTAGAATGCAGTGCGGTACAGGAGTAGAGTGAATGTTTCAGCTATGCGAACGCTGGGCTCAATATGTCACCGTGTGTACGGACCGCTCATGAAGGTGTGGGTGGCCTTATATCCTACAGTGTTCGTCATCTCTCCTCATTGCCTGCAGGTACGTCACAACATTTCCTCAATGTCAGCATGACTATCATGTATTAGAATGTTTCTTGCAATGGGACAGAATAACGTACTGAATTGCTGTGGACATACATTACTGAAATATTATATAGTCGTATAAACAAAATATGAGAATAAGAAAAAACAATAAAAAAAACGAAAGGATGAGAAAACAAGCCTAGTATTGCAGTAGTCAACACATCCATTAACCAGAACAATACAACATTAAAGATCCCATAAAGAATTAGCCGACAGCAAGTTAAGAAAACTAAATTAAACACCAAAAATAAAAGTTGAAAAACAAACCAAATAATTTGTAAAAACTTAGGGACTCCACAATGAAGACAGCACAGATATTATTGAGACGAAGACAATGTTGGACACAAGACAGGATAACAACGATGACGTCACAGACAACAGACTATACGACACAACGATGAAGACACAAAAGAACACAGTCGATTTCTAAAGATCGACTTTTGACGACGTTTCAGAAGCTGACATCTGCTCTCGTCCAGACTATAAATACTGCTTAATTTTTTCCCAGTTTTCAATATGACTCCACCTAATGGCGGGAGCAGATGTCAGCTTCCGAAACGTGTTTTCCCGGGCTTGAAAACTACTGTGTTTTGTTTCGTCTCGTCGTTGTGTCGTATTATTGAGTTTCATATATTTTAACTGTTTGTGCTTTTGCCCAAGCAGGCCTTCGTCTTGTGTTGTCTGCTTTGGGGGTGTCTGTTTTTTCTTTCTTATTTTTATTTTTGGCTGGGGTGCTGTCTGATGTCAGAAACATATAGGCCTACAGTAGAATAACATACAACAGAAATACAGAATATAGAAAGTTCTAAGCAATGCCAGTTCTCTGTTATGTTTTTATAAAGTACAACAGGTCTTAGATTAAACTGTAAAAATGTTTTAGAAAAACTACAAGGCATTTCTTTGTAGTTTTACAGTTTTTTTTAAATATTCATACATTTTCTTGTAAAATAGTTTGTGAAGTCACGAGAGTTGTCTTTGTTTAAAAAAACACTGGAAATTGTATAGTTAACGAATTTCATAGGTTTATAGGAAATTTTAAAGTTATATCCAAATCAAATCCTCTGAAATGGATTTTTCTGGAATAAAGTGAATATTAATATTAATTATAGGCTTCAAAATTGATATAAAGTTATGTCCTTTGACTGTACATTTCGTATATAGAAAAACAGAAACTAAGAAATATCGTGTAAATCAAGGTTGTCTATACGTAAGAGGCGCAGTACCTTCAGTAAGCGCAAGAATGCAGGTTGGCGTATGGCGCATCCACAAAGTTTTTGTTTCTGAATAATCACATGAAAACATTGTTAAAAGTTATTTAATAAATCAGTTCAGTTATGATTATTAGAAAACAATTTCCGTTAAAAACTGTATTTTTCCTTACTGCAAGTACGAATACAAGTTAATTTTTGACAGGTTTAGATGAAGTCGCTATTTCATCCAAGAAAATATGTATGTCTCAGATAATATTTCTTGTATAGAGAGAATGTTGAGATACTTTCATAAATTATAGTTACGAGTTTCATCGTTTCGTATAATCATGTACAACGATTAAAAAAAAAAAAAAAAAAAAAAAACAATCCAGCTACAATGCCAAATCTTTTGTCATAGCTTTCAAGTGCATTAGAATTTAACCTGATTTCATTTCTCCGGGTTTAACGTCGAATATTACTAACAATGAGCACTTAAATAATGATTTTTTTCCCGCAAATTTGATGTTGCACTTATCAGAGATTAAAAACATGTAAATTTTAGAAAAGTAAATTTTTGCACTAAAAACATGAAATAGAAAATGCGTTATGGAATTCTTAATGATTTATTTTCCCAATTATTTTTTCATCAGTAGAAAATAAAGTGTTTACTTAATACAACAAGCGGAGTTTAGAGAATTTTCTGTGAAACAGCACCGGGAAATAATTTTTTATTAAAAAAAAAAGAAAAGAAATTCTTTGCTTGGTGTAAATTGTAATATGCCTCACAAGTTTGTAAATGAGAGGTCTTGCATGTGAGTGAGAGATTCTGGTCAGCACTCAACATCGGCGTCTTAAGCGCTGGTGAACGGCGACGTGATGTGAGTTTGGAGCAACGCTGGAATGAAAGGACGGGACATCACCGAGAAAACCCGCCGACCAGGGCATCGTCCGGCATCCCAGATGCGAAAATCCGGGGACCGACCCCGGCGGGAATCGAACCCGGGTCGCCTTGGTGAGAGGCGAACGGTCTGACTATTCGGCCACAGCGGCATTAGGAGGTCTTGAAGAATGTTTTACTTATAATATCTTTGTTGCACTTAAAAATAAGCATAAACGCAGAATTTTTAAAGAGTATGTTGGTATTTGTCTGTTGCAGAAAATACTTAGCAGCACTAAGCATACGGACAAGTTGTTCTTCTACAAGCTGATGGATAACTTTCTAGGGAAAGGTCTGGTGACAAGCGGAGGTAAGTGGTTATGTATGTACCGCTATAATGTTAGCGTGTATAATTCATGAGCTACTATTATATGTATCCGTTTTGTAATCTTCACTACGATGTAAAACTATTTGTACATTTACCACACAACCTGCTCTTCAAATGCGTTGCAGCGGGTTGCGACTATTATTCTTACTTGACGGAACTATTTAACGTGTACTGTATTTGTGTATCTACTAACAGAACACACACTTCAAACTATGGCACCAAAGTTTTAAAAATTTGGAACGTTTATAGAGATACATCATTTTTGGGCCTCTCAAAATGGCCAAAAAAGGTTTTTTCCTGTCTGTCGTATCTAGAAACATAACAACTGTATTCGAAAAACACAACTATATAAACAAGCGTTAGACATTGAACTACGCTGGCCACAAATAAAATAATGTGGTCATAGCTTAAATTTCCGTAGTAAAAAGGGTAATAGTGAAGCACTGCACGCCATCTGAGTAGTTTGCACGGAGAGGCGATAATACATTACATACGTCTTTCAACTACACTCTTACAGCTCCTGCCTGACACACAAATACAGCCTATCTAGGCAGGTCACTTAAGGATCGGTTCCAGTCGCCATACTGAATTTTATTATTTTTCGCCTTTTTGGAATTCTAAGAAGAAGAATATTATTATCCTACTATACCCCGAATTCTGTTTACATTTCGCTACAGTACAGACCTTGCGATTTAGCTGTCAACTTATAATTACGCCGCAATGTTTGGGGCAATTTTTTTATGTTCATGATTTTCCCGACAAATTGCGACCTGACTATACATTACTAGCTCTGTTGCCATGCTTATATTGTAGCTCGAGGTCACGGCCGTAGAAGAACAGGTCTGGACACTCGCCTGGATATTTGACCCCCTTGTTGTTTGGCTGTAGTTCACCAAGTTACCAAGAATATTGTGTTTTATTGGCGCTGATGTTACGGCGGTCGGACTAAACTCCGCCCACTTCCTTTCCGCTAAGATAAACAAATTATCAAAACGTATTTTTTATCTATTTATGAAATACTATCTTCGTTCACAAATTTAAGAAACGGCTCCAGCAATCTTTATTTACTTTATAAATTCAACAATGGGAAAAAAGTGGACGGAGTTTGAGTCCGACCGCCCGGATTATAGGGCCAAAAAGTACGACATTCTCAGTAACTTGACGAACTACAACCAAACAACAAGGGGGTCAAGCAAAATACATTGTTAGATAGGCGAGTGTCCAGACCTGTTCTTCTACGACCGTGCTCAAGGTATATACAATTTGCGGTTTAGTCGCTGAATTAAATTTTTTTTTCTTAGAATTCCAAACAAGCTAAAAATTATAAAATTCAATATGGCGACTGAAACCGATCCTTAAGAAACTAGGTGTGGCAAAATTGTTATCCAAACAGTCAAACATCCAATGACCACATGCAGAGCTTCCGATGTGACCGTAAGGCAATGGAACAAAATTGAGAAAAAAATGTTCGTGACAAATTCATGACGCTAGTAATAAAGTTAAAGTTTACATAAGTTAGATACAAAAGTATAGCCTATTCTAATAGTATTAAAATATTTTTACTGCGGTAGTTGTAAGAGTTTAGAAGTCATAGTTCGTGTATCATCGGAAATGATTCATTTTTCTCATCGGAGTAGCAGGTGTCTGGCCGCGACCAAATTCATGACTGAAGTAAACACTCTCAGGTTGGATCAGGTATGCGACGACGCGAGCGTGACCTTGAGATGGCGCCGTGCATGGTGCGAATACGGTCTCGCGGAGACTTTTAAGTCATTCTGGACATGAGGGTCTTGTCTATGGAAATATTGTGAGAGATATGAGAAGTTGCCTTTTTGTGTGTGACGAAGGTGCGTTTAGTTCATATATAAGCCCTTGGTCGAAGTCAATGAATAGGTATCAAATTGTTTACTTACGTACATTGTGCGCGTTCATCTCGGAAACGTTTTTGTAACTCAGAGCAGCATCAGTGTCAAATATTAGAGAAACATACAGATGAAATATAAAAATAACAATGTCGTGTGGCGCGGGGTGTGAGGCTTTGAGACGCATGTGGTAGGAGTCCATGCGCCATTTTGGTCTGTGAAAAATTTTGTTTATTACCATAGCAGCATGTAAAATGCGGATGTGGGTTGAACAACCATAACCTCATTTCTCAATACACCTACAGAAACAGCTGATTACACGCCACCATATTGGTAACTGGATAAACAAAGTGGGATTGGCCTAAGTCAAGGTCGTAGAAGAACAGGTCTGGACACTCGCCTGGAAACTTGACCCCCTTGTTGTTTGGCTGCAGTTCACAAGTTACCGATAGTGCTATATATTTTTGGCGCTGTAATCCGGACTGTCGAGCTCAATCTCCGCCCACTTCCCTCCCACTAAGATAAACAATTTATGAAAACGTATTTTTTTTTTATCAATTTATGAAAAACTTTCTTCGCTCACAATTTAAAAGCATGGCTCCAGCAGTATTTATTTCCTTTATAATGTTAACAATGGAAAAAAAGTGGGCGGAGTTTGAGACCGACCGCCCTGATTGCAGCGCCAAAGACGCACAACACTCTCGATAATTTGGTGAAATGCAGCCAAAAAACAAGGGGTCAAGCAAAATACATTGGTAGATAGGCGAGTGTCCAGACCTGTTCTTCTACAACCGCGGGTCTATACATACATGAAAGTATTTACGAACACATTTTAAGCGCGTGGTAGGCAAGGCCCTTAAGTTGCCTCCCTAGATAGGTTGCGTTTGTGTGTGTGAGTCGTGAGCAGTGCGAGCGGCTTTGACAGATGTATGTAATGTAATGTATTATCGTTTCTCCGCGCAAGCCCCTCAGCTGGCGAGCAGTGCTTTACTATCATTATTTTTCCTATGGGACTTTAAGCGGTGACCACACTATTTTATTTGTGGGAAGCATATTTTAAAGTATAGCGCTTGAGTCTATAGTCGTGTTCTTCTAATCCAGTTATTTTCCCAAATACAGCAGTCTGGAAAAGCCGTTTTTGGTCCTAAAATGATGTTTATAATAAACGTGCCAAATTTTTAAAACTATAGCAACATAGATTGAAGTGTGTTCTCTACGTAGATATAAAAATATAACGTACATTAAATAGTTTCGCAAAAAAAAATAGTAGTAACTCGCTGGAAGGCATTTGAAGGGCATGTAGATCTTTCATTTATTTCAAACAATTGCAAATAACGTGAATATTTTTCAACCAAATGCTTTGAAAAAAAATTGAGACTGTGTATAGTCATACGGTAGACAACTTTGCCAGACAGTTTTTTTTAATTATGTACCGTTTGCTAGTAAAAATAATTTTGCTTCATTTTGGCTTATTTTGACAACAATTATGTGCTATTTCAGGAGCAAAAAAACTAAAAATCCGTTTGGTTTATTGCAACAGAACAATTCAGATACAAACTATGATATATAAGTGTTAAAACTGCCAAAATGAATGTTTGATATATGTATTATTTTGCGTTAAAAAGAATATTTTCGAAACCACTGCAAAACTGAAGAGCGAGGCCTTAAGAGTGTGAAGGACTGAAAGTTAGGTTATGTTGGATGTGTTCAGGAAGCACATGGCGCCTACACAGGAAGTTACTACAGCCATCATTCAACCAGAGCGTTCTGGAGCAGTTCATACCTGCCTTCCACGATGGTTCCCAGCGGCTGGTGCGCCGGTTCCAAGGTCACGAGGAGCCAGTCAACCTCACCTCGCACATGAACCAGGTTATACTCGACATACTCAACGGTAAGTTCACTAACACAACTGTACTTACTAGTGAAGCAGTACGTGTTATACGCGTGAACAAAGAAATAATATTATTACAACGTAGGTCCGAAAATACACTATTTCTGCACTACAGTTCATAGTACATATTGTATAGTGCATAGTGCACGGGCAGGATCGTGTTGCTGTGGAATGCCGTCCCCGGTATTATTGTCAGCTACGTACCAGATATACCAGAGTTGTATTTAACTGTACGGTAGGTATTGTCTGATGTAATATTGTACAGTTACATGGTCCAGCCATGTACTGTAAGTCACGAGACATGTAGTACACTAACTGTGGGTTATTTATGTGGTATGCATGTATGTATGCATGTATATATGTAAGTATGTATGTATGTAGGCCTATGTATGCATATGATGGTGTGCACATATGTAAGTAAGTATATATATGTATGTTTATGCATGTATACATACATAGATGTATGTGTATGTGCTAGTGTGTATATATATGTATATATTTATGTAAGACGTAAATATGTATGTAAGTATGTATATACGGTACATGTATGTATGAATGCACGTATGTATATGTATGAATGCGTATATATGTGTATGTATGTAAGTATACATATATGTATATGTATGCTTCTATGTATGCATATGCATGTTTGTAAGAAGTACGTAAGTAAGTATATGTGTATTTGTATGTATGAATGTATGTGTATTTATGTATATGTATGCATGTATGTATATGTACGTATATGTAGGCATGAATGCATGTATGTATTTAAGTAAACATTTATGTACGTATGTACGTATGTATGAGTTGATGTATGTGTGTGTTCTGACTACAACTTATCTTGGACAGTTATCATTGTGTGTTTTTTGTCTCGTCTGGTTTCTTGCGACGATATTGCGCTCTAATAGCAATATTACTCAAAGTCGTGAAATAGTGTTTGAATTTATGAAAAATGTTGAGAAAGGGTTTTAGAAAACAGAATGAGCTATAATTAAGGCGAATGCAGCCGGCCAGTGAGGGGAAAATCTGCCTATGATAATTTCCACAGAACCAACAGCAGAACAATGCTTCTCTATGTTTACACACACACATACTTGTACAAACACGTACATACATACACATATTACTGTAATAATGAAACTGTGAGTAGTCGTGCAATGTTTCATCTGACAATGCCTACCGTCCAATTAAATACGACTCGTCTGATATGTAGATAGCTCGTAATAATATCTGCAAAATGGCATCCCACAGTATCGTGATCAACGCCCACATAATGTGCACTATACACCATGTGCTGTGAACTGTAGTGGTGCAAAAATAGTGCATTTTCGGACCTATGTCGTAATAATAATATCATATATATATATATATATATATATATATATATATATATATATATATGATCTTTTAAATGTGAGGATTGTTCGTCCAACATATAAACATGTTCGTTGCATATCTGCAGGTACCGTAAAGTACTCATGTTGCTGATTGCACGTTTCATACGAACAAAGGCAACGTGTACAAGTAAAAAGCTATATGATAGAAGAGGAAAAGTAATGTTGTTTTTAATTGCTGCAATGTTCCGGAAATTGTATCTTGGAAAATGGAAAATTTTTAAACCGAGACAAAACAGGGACATTACATTTGAAATGTGAAAATATAGATTTAGAATCGTGATAGTAAACTGTTAATTTTTGTTTGTTTATAACTGAGGATATTTGCTTTATATCTAAGAATTGTTTTTAAAATTCAAAGAACAGTGTTGGACGTAAGGATTTAAGAATGTTAAATGTTTAGTACGTTATAATTACGTATTTTTGTTTACAAATACGAAAAAAAAAGTCACATATCACTTAACTTAGTTTGAAGAAAAGTTTAGTTCTAAGAAAAGTAATTTCTATGTTAAAATTTGCGCAGGAGAAAAAATTATGCAGTAAAATTAATCTCGAATTTTTCTAAAAGAGTTCTGTTTTCTTCTTCTTTCATGACAAAGGCCTAAAGAGTAATAACGGTCGTGTTTGTTTATGTTTTAACGAGAGCAGATTCCATCCTGGGCGTGCAAGCAGACGACACGGAACAAATGAAGGCGGACGAAAACTCTCCTTTCAGGAAGTAAGTGTCTGACTTGTAAAAGGCCTCTGGTATAATTAACGGTTGTTATTGTTGTTAATGGTTCGTGTGAGAAGCGTGGGTTCATACAATGGACGGGTGTTTATCATATTGTTATAGGTTATACTTGGCTGAAATAATTTAAATCGATAATACAATTCGGACCCGAATTCCAGTGGAATGCTTTGTGTTTGAGTTATGACTCGCGTTGTTTCTCCCGTAAATAAAGCCATTTTTCCTTGTCAGCTGTTTCCCATTCCAAAGTAATGAATATATTACGGTTCCAACAATTTCAGAAAATCTATTAAGTTTGTCGTGACAAAAATGTTGATGCATCGACTGTAACAAAAGTTATCGAGAAAAAAGTGATAATTCCAAATTGGTAGGGATCAATACTCCTTAAGCGCTGACCAAAATCTCCCACTCCCTCACTCTGACTAGCTAACTTTAAGGTGTTGCTTTTTTTAAAACAGCAGATCTCGTGCAAGTGTGTTGTATCGACTATTGTGGTGAATGTCCGCAGTGCCAAGGTGCTGGTACCACACAGGATCTCACATCCCTGGCTCATGGTAGACTGGATATACAAGAAGACAGACGCCTACAAGAATGAGAACAGCCACAGGAAGAGTCTCAGTGACTTTGCAAGAGAGGTAACGTCTCACTTTGTTCCAGTAACTAGCCCCATATTTACTGACATTACAAACTAGGTGTTGCTCTCGACTTTGCTGGCGAGGTTTTCAGTTAAACGCCTCTTTGAGTCGTGCAAAACACAAGTCATAGTAGTCTAAATTATCTCAAGTAATTCGTTAAAACGTATATTTCTGTAGACGTATATTAATATGGTAAATTTTAGAAAATAATAAAATTAACAATTTAAAAATAAATAAAAGTTTTTGATAAAATAATTTTGACACCTAACGTTTCCCATGAGTAATAATGAAAGTCATACTAAACGTAATAAATTACGGAAACAATTGTTTTTAATTACAAAAAAAATATGTAGCATAAAACATTTTAAAATTTTATATTTCAGTAAAATTATATTTTAGAGTTATAAATGACAAATTTCCAAACATTTTTAAGAATAAAATTGTTTCGTTATATATGTATTTTTTGAGTTCTACGTTTTGCCGCCATCCCTCCCTTACGTCTAAATTTTTTTGTCAAAAATCTCACGGGTATACGCACAACAACTCTCCAAAGTTTCATCTCACGCAACCGGATGAACGGATTAGTAACTCATACGTTACAAACAGAGACGGTGTCAGTAATTTATATAATTACTCAGGCTTTCACTGGCTGGTACGACAATAATCTGGTTTCTCTCGAACAGCAGCAGGTCTTGGTAGAAGTACACGAAGGGAAACAAGGGAGTGGGGGGAGGGGGGTCGGCCAAGGAATATTTTAAGGAATCATAACAACATTCACCTGGCGTGACTGCGAGCAATCATGGGAAATCTGAATCATGACAGCCGGAGCCTGGGATCGAACCCTGTCCCTCCGGAATACGAGGCGAATATTTTACAACTGCTCCACCTCGCGCTCTATGTCATACACCAAATATAACACGGTGATGATTGGCTCTCGCACCCCTCCCCCTCGGGATTTACATATGTTGGAATCATGTGTGAAGACAGGGGCGGATTTAAGTTCATGATCTTTAATTTATTTCAAACAATAGCAAATAACTGAAATACTTTTTAACCAAATGCTTTCAAAAATTTGAGACTGTGTACAGTTATACGATACACAATTTTGCCAGAGCGTATTTTTTAAATAATGTACCATTTGGTAGCAAAAAAAATTATTTCGCTTAATTTTGGCTTATATTGACAACCAAAAATTTGATATTTCAGGGGCAAGAAAAAATATGAAAATATGTTTTGTGTATTGCATCAGAAAAATTCAGCTACAAACGATGATATATAAGTGTTAAAACTGTAAGATGAATTTTTGATATGTGTATTAATTCTCGTTAAAAAAAATTCGAAACCATTGCAAAACTAAAGAGCGAGGCGTAACATTACAGATTTTTTTTTTTGTTTAGGAAATGCTTTAATAGCACCATTTTGCATCTTCAAAAGAAGGATGGACCCCCGAACTCCCTCTTCTTTGACTCGGGGTGTGAACAAAGCTACTTTTTGGAAATGCCCCCCCCCCCCACCATAAAAACCTAGAGCTGGATCCGCCACTAAGTGAAGATACCGTCGGTCGGTGGGTTTTCTCGGCCATCTCCGATATTTCCCGCTCCCTCATTCCAGCGCTGCTCCATACTTACTTCATATGCAGTGCCATGCGTTTTCTTTTTACAAGCAGCTTATACTGTAAATGGCCGTAGGCCCGTTCGACGTCTTCCGTTAATCGCAGTGATACTCTAAAAGTAATTAAAGAAAAAGTATACCAAGAAAATTAAAAATTTTGTTAATTAGTACACTATCTAGTTTAAAGTTTTATGTACACGAAGCATTGACCAATGGTAGTGTAGTAATTGCCTCTTCTAAACTTCACAATTTATTAAAGTACAATTTTTTTGAAGTTTCGAACTATTGTCAGCCGTTCAAGTTTAGAAATATTATAGTGACAAGATGTTTATAATACAATATCAGTTTCCGTAAATTGACATATAACGTTACTGGAAGTATTTTACAGAAAGGAACTTCATTTTTCAATGCATTTTTTTTATTCAGTACGTGGTTATTTTGTGCGTTATCACTCTAAACCCCAGAAGATTGTCGAAAGTCTAGACATTCTAACCGATTTTAGCTTACGTAACTTTCGATGGTTGTTCTTTCGTAAGTTACACTATTTTATATTCTTAACATGTGAATAAATTTTCGGTACATGAGTTACAGGATGAAAATAGAAGTTTATGCCGATGTTTTTCTACCTTACAATAAACCAGTAACAAGAATTCATATTTGGTAGTTACAAGGCGTAATTTTTTTCTCCGAAAAATTGATAAAGTAATATTATTGCCAAAATAATATCACATTATCAGTGAGTATTTAATATTTATATAGAATGTACAATAACTCTTGGGGCTATGCATTTCCAGTAACTTAATATGGCCATTTGGTTTGAATGCGTTCTGTGCATATATGTAGCTCTGCCTCCTGGTCTGTGATTGGCACATGTCTTAGGGTTCTACTGGTAAACCACAGAGGTATATAATTATATTCTGATTGGTGCAAACAGTTGAAAGACGTGTCTGAATAAAAACACGCTGCCAGATATCATGAAGCAGAACTGCCGATGTGCACTGAAGTTATTGAGACAAAATGGTTGGAGATGATGGTTTATCACAGAAAAACTTGACTGTTTGCTAGGTTTAAACGTGCGTTAAACTTAACGAAAGATTACTGGCCTTCGCGTGTATACTGCGCGCCAGCTTAGATGGCGAGTGGCAGTTTCTGGATGAAGGGCACATTCAAGGAATAAAAACACCTAGTAGCCTATAAATACCGGAATGAAATCAACCAATTTAAATTAACCATTCGCATTTGAACCGATAGTAATATTATATGCAACACATTCCTGCTCATTACCTGCCAACTTACATGGTGCGTACTGTACTTTAGCTGTTGCCCTATTTGACTGAGCCAATAAGAATCACGCTATTGTAATATTTGATGCATGATATTTGTCTACAGAGAGCTACGCTATGTCATACATATAATGAGAGGTTCGGCTGTAAATAATGGTAAGGGACATTCAGAGAGAAACAGCATTATCAGGTGTAAAACACAGTAAGTTCAGAGTTCCATCCCAAGTCTTGAATTAAATTGGAATTATTTTCTAATATGAATAAAATAGATCATACTTACTACATTTTACAGTTCATAACACTGTTTATCTCTGAATGTCCCTTACCATTATTTACAACCGAACCCTTCATCAACTGATCAAACATGTTGCAAGAAACTGTACTGTTTACAAAGATATGTTGGCACAAAACATTTTCGCGATATACCATCACCTCTAGACATTATCTGTAAAAATAGTGCAAAAATCTTATCGCGACGAACTCTTGTATCTTACTATAATACAAGTAACTGGAAGCTCTTGAGTTTTTTTCAGAGATTATGAAGTAAGTTGTTCAGTTATGAACTGACTGATAATTATTCTTGCAGGTTATCAGGAAGAGGAAAGCGGAGAGAGAGTTTGAAGACAAAACTAACAACAACCCACAAGAAGGTGAGTTTAGTTGTATTTACTGCTTGCGTCAGTGATGCTAACATTCCCTGGTAAAAGTAAGGATTTGCATGATCGTGTTATGACATAGTTCCCTCTTTCAATTAACAATCCAATTTAAAATAAAACATTTTTTTTTAAGATTAACTTTTTTACTTTTAATCGTCTTTGCTGTTTCAGATACCACTCATCAAATACAGGCAACGTTTTCAGCTTTTGTTAGAGTAATTATTTTCTGATAAAATACTTGAAATTACTTCAAGGCGAACCCATGATTCAATTTCATATTAGTAAATTCGTTCATTTAATTTATTTCCCTGCTAAAAAAAAATTAATGTGATGAAAACCTTTAATAGTGTTACTATTCTAAGTTGAACACACATTGTTTTATAAAGCGCGTGCATTAATTCTCAAAATAGGTCAGACGCTAGTAAGATTCGATTACTATTTCCATAATTCAGCTCGTCTTCTGTTTTAACTGCGTGTGTTTTACGGGATGTCGTCAATTTTACATAAAATACCGATGTTTTAATATCCTTGAATGCAGTGAATATTTATAACATTCACCTAAAGCAGTGCGTTATGACCTCAACATATTTGTTATTCTTTTCCGAAATTTTTCAAAGTGAGACTATGTACGGTGTAAATTTACCGTCCCTTTCGCTTAAGGCTAAACGAGATCACGAAGACAGCACATTATTAAATTTAACTTTCATAAATGTTTTATTGAAATTTACGTACTAATCCTAATTAGTGTAATAGAAATTTAGGTACTCCAACAATTTCTTTCAAATTAAGTTATGTAATACTTAGTAAAGATTTTCACTTAAATTTTGCAGGAAACTCAATAATCATACTCAATAAAACATGTTGACATGAATTGTTAGATATTTACCAAACTGACCACTGGGAATAAAGGCGGGTGTGGTCGACTTAAAGAAAAAAATTGAATACTTTAAACACGGTTATAGGTATAACTTTAATGACTTTTTTTTGCAGCACTATTTTATGGTTCCTGTAAACTCTATAATGGCTTTCTTTATACGTGATTGATTGTTAGCATTTTACAAAAATGTTGATATATCAAAAAACGTAAAATATCGAAGTGAATTATCGTCACTCAGTCAATATTGCCAGTGATAAGTAAAAATGCATAGACAAAATATGCTATATATTTTTCGTAATTAAAATTTTTATACATAATTTCATTAAAATCGTGCACAGGTTAACTCATAAAATGTTTGGTGATTTAAATTCCAGCTAGTTTGTCACTTCACCAGTACAAACCGGTCTCATTTGATTAAAAATATTTTTTAAGACAATTTCTTGTTAAATTAGCGGATTTGCTATACATTTTTAATAAACCCATATAATCATAATTTAGGTTGTAGTGTACCTTCAGAGATGCAAACACATATGTTTAGAGGTATATTTTTTTCTGAGTATCCAACGCTGAAAAATAATATATTACTCGTTCAAGTGTTGGTCTCCTAGGTCAGTTGGTTTCGTTGTAGTGTAGGTATGGTATACGGATAATTTATTTAGTGTTTCACATCTGCTGGTGTTTATCCAGGTTTCCGGAAGATGAGGTTCTGTCTTCTAGACCGGATGCTCGACATATCTTACAACAACCCTGAATTCGATGAAGAAGCCATTATTGATGAAGTGTGCACGTTTATGCTTGCGGTAATTTTATGTTGAGTATTTTAGTTCTATTAATGGTAGTAAGTTATGGCACAATAGTTTTCGGAACGAAAGTAATCAATGTACTACACTACCGAGGATTATTGGTACGAATAGGTTCTAGGGAATTTACACGGAACTTTAAGCAAGTAAATAATTTCTAACAAGATAACTACGACTTAAAGTTAAAAGTAACTAATTATCACACAAATTCAAAAAAGGACCATGTACGCCAAATTGTATTGTGTGTATTTATTAAATTACTGTTGAACTTTAGGTGTTCCTAAAAAAAAAAAAAAAAAAAAATTAAAATACTGTATGGCACATTGTACATTGCTTCCGCATAGATTATGAGTGTGTTACTGACTAAATGTATGGCAAAGTTAAGAGTACTGTGCAATGGTTTCAAATTTCCGTGTTTGACGCGCGGGAACAGCGGAGCGTTAAGAGCCATAGTACCACTCTCGACATACAGGCACATGGCCTCTATTCGCAGCGCTAAACTGGCGTGCAACGTTTTTGTAGAACTCTTTTTCCTGTGGGACTTCTAGCGGTGATCTTAAAATTTTATTTTTGCATAGTATGAAGTAAAGACCAATGTACGCTCCTCATTTTGTAATTTACGGATTCAGGTCGTACTTTCATAGTTACAACAGTCTTTAAAAAGCCGTTTTTAGCCATTTCCAGAGGCCCAAATATCATGTTTCTAACAAGCATGCTGAATTTTCAAAAAGTGGCATACGTAGTTTCAAGTTGGAGTTCTTTTCGTAGATAAGAACAATAAGAATAAGTTTGGCGGTTTCGCGTAAAAAGTATTCGCGTGACACGCCACAACACCGTCTAACGGTTAAGTACACAGTCCTCTTAACGGTTTTACTGTAGTTATAGTCTAGGAAGTTGTTTACCAGCCATAGGTTCCTGCTTAAGTTGAGTTTTGTATTTGGGTGGCACTAATTAATAATTGTCAGCAAAACATGCGAAGAAAACTGTATTTACTAAATATATTTTCTTAAACCACTGTTTTCTGTTCATTTTTTTTTTCACCAACCGACTACCATGAAATCATTATATAAATTACCTACTTTTTCTGTGTTACATTTAGACAAGTGCTTATAAAAATGACCCAAATAAAAGGCAAATTCGTTTTTGTTATTACAATTTTATGCCAAGTGAATACCTTTACGCGATATACTCGGAAGACAAGTAGATGCATATGGCCATGGTTTAATGCGTTAAACCTGTGTAAATTATTTCATTCCAGGAAGTCGTGTGGTGTTAGTTGGATGTATGCTGTCGTAGTGTGGAAATTTTGACTTTGATATGCAGCTATGAGAAGAATACTTAAGCGAAAAAATGTGTGACAAGAAGGGGAAGAAAAATTTTGTGAGGTAAATGACCTGCATGCTGGTTATATTCCAGCCGCGACCGTTTGTCCACTAGCTGCTTATCACTGAAACTGCACTCAGTCAACGAATAGACAGGGCTTGAGTATTTATAAGACAGTGGAATATGACATCAAAATTGGACGTTGTTATGCAAAAACAGTTTACCCCACCAACACGTAGATATGAGTAAATTGAGTTCAAAGTTTAACCCGATATTTTAAATCGGAAACATTTGACTTACGCTAATGAAATAATTTACACTGAAATAAGATAGTATGTGTCGTATGCTAAAATATTTTGAATCACACAATGCAAATACTTTGTATTTTTTAAAACCATTCTAAAAATAACGATTTTGTTTATTTGCGGCAATTTTTAAAACCAAGAAGGGACTTTGTTGTGTGGTTTTAAATATTTTAGCACATGGCCCATACTATATAATTTCAGTGTAAATTATGTAGTTCGAGTAAGTCAGTTGGTTTTTATTATTAGAGTGTTACAGTAACTTGCAAATTTTGAATTTGACATGCCACTATGCGAAGACTATGAGAGGTAAAAAAGTTTCACAAGTGGAAAATGTAGTCACAAGTAACGTCTGTAAAACGAACACTATGTCGTGCAGATATAAGATTATGCATTTTTGCCACGTGAACACCCTTAATCGAGAATATGGTGTCGGATTAGGGAGATGACGGAGGCACAACTGTCGTACAGAGGGTATGTTACATCACTGTTAAAAAACTTCCTGAAATGTTTAGGAAGTAATTAACCTAAGCGCAATATGGGACAGTTGCCATACTCCGCCTTGTAAATAGGCAAACTGTTACACTTGTTACAATACAAGTCTGGTAACTTCAGTACACATTTGACTGTTATATAAAGGTTTATGGGCGCTACCATGGATGTCTGGGAAACAATTCTACCATACCTACTTTCTTAGCACTCCTATACGCATGTGTGGAAAATTTACTAACTATTATTTACAGTGTATGTTATGTTACAGGGACAGGAATCCGTGGCGACGGCTATGTCGTTTTGCGTGTTCCTCCTGGCTCAACACCCAGACTGTCTGAGCAAGGTTCGCGAAGAGCTGGCGGCCATCTTCAGCGGCTGTGAACGCGCGCCTACCCTGGATGACCTGATGCGCATGCGCTACCTGGAGCAGTGTATCAAGGAGACGCTGAGACTGTATCCTAGCATACCTATACTAGGTCGCCGGCTGTCCTGTGACGTCAACATGGGTGAGTGGCACGACTATCGAACCATTAGGACAGTTATACAGCCACACAGACTAGATAGTAATGATATACAGACGTAACGTGTCTGTGTTTGTGTGTAACCAGTAGCAATCGAGCTATTCGTGTTTCGCCACCACTATTGTTTACAACATTTTACACGTGAAGTTTTCATTGCTAACAATTAAATTCGCCTTCGTGCACTGCAATTATAATTATTATTTGTAACTGAAAGATTACGAACCACTTTTTGGGAAACAGCCTTTCAAAAATTAAACGTACGAAAAAAAAAAAAATTATTCGTCATCTAATCTATAAAGTTATAGGTTACTGTTAACGTATCTATTGCCATATGAAAAACGTACATGGCATTGCTATAAAGTTTATAACATACTAAACAACAAATAGACGTTAAATAAATTTTGGACTGATATCGGAAATTTACATGAGATATACTTTTTAGTTTCGTAGGTTGCAAGCATGCGTTTTAATGCATTGTAGACTAGGAAATTGGTTTCACTTCGTGTGTTCGATCCGCTTGTGTGTTACGCATCCGCTTTCTTACGCTTTCGTTTCACTGTAGAGCGGGCCTTAGGCCCACCAAGGAATGGGGACGGACGTAATGCTCAAACTCCCGGCCGTAATATGCAGGATGTCCCTGAATAACTCTTAATGCTCTTTGTCACCTTGTAGGGGATCCGTATATTGATACACAAATAATTGTGGTCTTGAGTGTCGCAGTCTGCGTAGAAGAGGACTGAAATAGCAGCAACTGCGAATAAGGATGGCTGAAGTTATTATTGATCTGGCCGGGAATTATAGGTCGGAGGAAACTGCAGTTCCCCACGTTATCCCGTCTATCTTCGGTATCACTACACCTGAGTCCCACGTGTGACATCCTGGGAGTGACCCTGATCGGACATCGAATAGAAATCTCCTTGGAGCGATGCTTCTTTGCTCCCTGGACTCAACTCGGCTCACTTAATGCATTATTTGACGTCGCTACTGCTATTGTTTTGCTATTTCAACTTAGATGGAGACTTCTGAAGAGCCTCTGCAACCCTAAGTGTACCGTATCATTTTGCTGGTATTCGCATCCCCTACAACGCGAAGAAGTAAAAAGCATAACTGTATTTACGATATTTGTCACAATCAGGCCCACAGCTGACAGTTAATTATGTACGGTCCATCACACAATAAGACTATGTTCTTGTTGTACAAAGGAGATGTGCAGGAAGGGGCCTGCAGCTGATATTGCGCTCGAGGCCAGAATTTCTCTTGGTGGGCCTGGGAGCCGTGCACAACCTTGAAAAGTGCGTGCGTGTGTTTGTGGAGGAGGGGAGGTAACGAGATCATGTTGTTGCTTAATTGCTTATCGAACAGGCCATCAACAGCTTGTAGTCTAGTATTAGTCTATTGTCATGAAATAACACTTGCTAATGTCAGTATTCGTGCTGTTCTTTGTCGTTGGGAGTGAGAAAAAAAATAATTAAGTAAACTGCTTATGTGGAGGTTGCTAGAGAGAAAGCCACCACATCTATAAACTGAATCTTCATGCACGAAACGTTCAAATCATGCTAAATGAGCTGTTGTGTAACTGTTATTTTAGACGTTTTACACATGATTTAAAGTGGTTGGGGGGGGGGGGGCTGTAGTCAGTGGTAGGAACTTAATATTGAAACTAGTTAAGTGTGAGGGTTAAGGTCAAATGAAATATGTTAATATAATTACGGTGGCTTTACTCTTCATTGTTTAGTTTACTGAATATTACAAGGTTACATTATTAGCCAGGAGGGGAGCGGCTGTTCAGTTAATTACGTCAATGTTCTACTCTATGATGGGTGACCCTTCGGACACCTTAGACCTCACCGTAACATGATATGCCGGAGGCTGATGATGAATGTGCTCGGAGGCACATCGTGAGTCTCGACCCAGGACCTTGTTAGCGAGCTGGTGTCGGCTGGGAGGCTTGAAGGAGACAGACCTCGATTCCCCCGATACTTTGCATTACATTACCACACTTCAGTGCAGGTGGGGCCCTCGTCTTGTGCAACTACTGACCTGATTGAACTTCCGTCGTCGCTAGCCCGTCCTCCAGCTGAGGCTCTTAGTAATCATAACAATGCTACAACCAATCACAACATATCAGAACTGAGAGAGTTCCCGTATTTGTTGCAGGAAAACACACTCTCCCGGCCGGGTGTGGGGTTTTCATCTGCCCCTACGCCAGTCACAGGATTGCCGAAATATTTCCAGACCCGGAGAAGTTCGATCCGGACAGGTTTCTACCGGAAAACGTGCTCAAAATGCATCCGTACGCCTACACGGCCTTTTCTGCAGGACCAAGGAACTGCATCGGTGAGTAATTGTTTGTTCCAGAATGTGGTGGTTAAGGCTATGCTCTCTTGCTCCTACTGTTTTGCGATAGTTATTTTTTTTAAGTATAAATGAGAGCATATATAAAAATCTAGCTGGCAGTTTTGTTTAAAACTGTTTTTTCTGTGATAGGTATTTTTTTTTAAAACAAGTTACTTGGTTTCGACTAAAAAATCAACTAATCCGAATATCGTTAATTACATAATTAGTTAAAACCATACTATCTACTGACATGAAAAAAAAAAATCAGCCAACATGGAGAAGACGATTTTAAACAAGACTGCCAGACAGGTTTTAGATTTCTGCTCTTGTTTAAGCGTAAAAAATTAATATCGTTAAAAAGTTGAAACACTAGAGCATGAGCGGCCACGAATTCTTATTATTTTGAATTATTTTGAAATGAACGAAGAAAGCTTCATGAAAGCACTCAGATACGAAACCACATCCCTGCAGGAAGAGACTACGCTTTTTAGCCGTAGACCACCTTATATACTTTTTTCTTTTTCTTTATTTGTATACATTTAAAGTCCAGTTCAGTGATACAATTTTTTATTTTTTTATTTTTGAAGCATGTAGTCAGTATAAAATTTAACCTTAATCCAGAGCAGTACTTTCCAGAGGATGCGATTTTTATATAAATGAGTCATTTCCGGAGATACCTATGATATTGGTAGAACACAACTTTTCTTAAAATTTTTTTCAAAGAAAATCATTGTAGCTTTATAAACAAATAATGTTACAACGAAAATTCTTGTAAATCTACAAAAGTTTATAACACTACAAAGAAATGCCTTGTAATTTTTTTACAAACATTTAAATAATGCTTCATGTGTTTGTCGAAATCCGGTATGTCCGACTCGTGGCTTGCGGGCTTGTTTATGTACGAAATTGAAACAGACATCGGTGAGAGGAAATCGTGCAGAACAGGCCGACATACAGAACTCTAAATGACCACTCGCCTCTCACCTAGGTGATCCGGGTTCGATCCCCGAATTTCCGCATGTGGTAATCGTGCCGGACGATGTCGCTGACCGGCGGGTTTTTTCGGGGATCTCCCGTTTCCCACACTCCTTCATTCCGGTGCTGCTCCACCATGGAGCCTCAGTTCGTGTCATCCTTTCTGGTATGCAGATTGCCAACAGGTTCTTATTCATAAAATATGGATTCGTAGTGCAAAACCCTCACCCCTGTGATATCCTCAAACGATATTTATTATTTTTACCGAATTGCAGACTAATTAAAAAAATAAACTGGCAAAACCTATACTGAAGAAAGAAGTTCAATAAGCTGCTAAAATGTTTTTTGAGGAGGTGGGAAAGAAACACACCGGCTAACTAATGCCATTTGCGCTCTTAACCTCCTTTCAGGTCAATTTTCATTGGTTCACAAGACTTAGGTGTTGAGTCGCTAAACCTCTTCATTCGACCAGTCATAACTATGGTTCTTTGTGTCTGTCATAGAATCATGGTAGAGGTACACTGGGAGAGGGGGGAAAAGAGTCGGCCAGGGACTGTTGAAGGAGCCATACCAGCATCCACCTGGACTGATTTTGTGAAACCCTGGAAAACAGAAATTAGGAGGCTTGAACTGGGGATCAAACCCGGGTCCTCCCGAATGCTAGGCGAGTGTTCTACCACTGATCCAATTCGCTCAGTTATGGTAACAATATACGTCTGTGATTTGCCAGTATAAACACATGGCAAGTGACAGTTAAAACACCCAATCACAGAGTTGTACATGTTTACATGCGGAACTGACCGCAAATAGTGCAAAATGTCTTTCGTCACAAAATCATGGCTCCAGTGAGAGATCTCGGAGATAACACGTGAGAGTTGCTGGATGTCTGATGTAAACCAGTCTGTATGATCGTTTAGAGCCAAGACGTGGTCAGACATACTAGAAAGGCAATTCTCCTTCATGCAAATAGTGAAATCTACTGACCTACTTAAACAAAATAATTCACTGTGAACTTGCATCTCATGAGCTATACAATAAAACATAAAAAAAAACCTTAACGTAATATTTTAAATTTAAAAAATCGCAAAATTAAAGAAAGTATTGCAAATTCAGCATTTTTTTACATACAAAGACAGCCGCGGATTTTTTCAAACGTTTTATTATGTAACCCATTGTATATTATTTCACTGTAAATTGGTTTTTCACTATTAGCATGGCAGCAGAACATACAAATTTTGACTTTGACGCACCGTTATGAGAAAACTACGCCAGCTAAAATTGATTCGTAAGAAGAAACTGCACTCACAAGTATCGTCTGCAAAACCAACACTATTTCGTATAAAAATAAAATTATGAATTTATCGCACTTGAACACTCTTAAGGAATGGTGACACTAGCATTATGTACACTTGTGCTATCAACGCAGCAGCAGCAGAGAGAGAGAGAGAGAGAGAGAGAGAGAATAGTTACTAAACGTTTAATACTGAATTAAACAATCCAGCCAGCAATCAATTATACTGCTGTCAGTCATTACCTCTCATGTCTCTCCTATTGTTTATCTAATTTTGAATGTGTAAAAAGAGTAAGCGTGTTTAAGCTAAGACATATCTCAGCTAATAGGACAAGTCACAAATTATTGTAGCTTAAACGTTACAGTTGATATGCACATTCTACACGAAATACTTTTAAAACTTTAGAACAAATAGCACGAAAACGTTTCGTAAATCACACCCCTGCTTAAGGCAACATATCTACTGTTTTTGAGATAGTTTATTTTTTATTCCTAAACGAAAGCAGATATCGAAAAAATGTTGCGCAGTTTTGTTCAGACTGTTTTACTGTGAAGTCTAATTTTTTTCTAGACATAAAATTATACAGATTTGGCTAATTAGTTAATTTTGTTAATAGCAAAATTAGCTGAGACCATTGTGTATTTTGCGTCAAAAAATTAGACTACATTGTAAAAACAATTTTTAACAAAACTGTGTAGCAGTTTCTTCTTCGATATGTGATTTCGTTTAGGAATAAAAAATTATAATCGTAAAAATAGTAGATGTTATGGATCATGGCCTAAATCACAGCACTGTTGTGTTCGTGTAACGTATTTTGTTGGACACATAAGGTGACCCTAGTTATTTGGAGAGCAAAGAGTGCACTTTATGCGCTGAAGAAAACGTTTATGTACCAAAATTTACATTTTTTCTTAATAACCTTGAGGAGGTTGCACATATTTGTAACTGGATTGCTCTCATGTTTCTTGTGATGTTGCAGGAAAGACGTTTGCGATCATGGAAATGAAAACACTGTTGTCGGCACTGGTGAGGTGGTACGACATAAGGCCGGTACCTGGGAAGACAGAGATCAACCTGGCGTATCGCATCACTCTGCGTGCCAAGGGTGGCCTGTGGGTGCAGTTCTCGCCCCGTCAGCCAGTGGCCATTCAGGTCTCGTGACCTTGAACACACAGTGGCCTTCCAGGTCCCCTGACCACACCTTGGCATAGGCCAGCCAGGTTTCCTGACTGCTCCTCGCCATTGGCCAGCCAGATCTCCTGACTTCATCTCAACATTGGCCAGCCAGGTCTGTCTTCACCTGATCAGTGGCCAGCCAGGCCTGCTGACATTACCTGAGCAGTGGCCATCCAACCTGACTTCACATCATCAGTGGCCAGCCAGATCTGCTGACTTCGCCTCATCAGTGGCCAGCAAAATTTTCTCAACTGACCTTGCCCCAACGATTGCCGGCTAAGTCGTTTGATGTCACCTCAGCATTGGCCACCCAGGTCTCTTGACTTCACCTCAGCAATGGCCGCCGAGGTCTCTGAGTTCTGTCTAACAGAGTCCCTGCTACTTGCACTTCCATACTTGGCTGTGTAAACATTTTTTTTATTGATTTTGTGGTTGTGGAAAATTAATATTATTTAATGTACTATACGAATTATTTAAACAAACTACAGGTAAGATACCATAGTGAGTGCAAACTTTTCATCGTCGGTAGAACAGTGAAGTTATTTGTGTGTTGACTTAAAAAATAAATAAATAAATGAGTGCATTTTTATGTGTAAGTCACGTTTGTGAACTTGCCAGATGACAAGTTTCATTGAAAAAGACTGGAAAATTTTGTGACGTTGACGCATGAGCTCTTGTAAATTGGCCGTAGAATCTCAAGAAACTGAGCAATGTTCCTGCGAGTGTTAAGGTATTTTCACTGTTGAGTTATGTTACCAGTCTATAGATTATCTTGTTCTCTGCAATAACATGGTCTTCAATTGTAATGTCGCCTGAGAAAACATCACTAAAAACTTGTACGACAAAGACAATTTTATTTTATCTTACTTTTTTTTCTCAAAACAAAAAAGTGCATTTAACTCATAACGTATTACATAGTCTAAGGTTTTTTTATATTTTTTGTTATATTGCATATATTATATTTTTGCTGCTGATCACCGTAAATTTGTATTGTCTCTTCAATATTATTTTTAAGTGAATGTCGATGTTCTTCTTTTAAAATAAATTCCAGTCGAATTCCTTTTCCCAGAAAGTAATAACGATTATGTCATGAAGATAGAATAAATTAGAAAAACAAAAGGACTCGTGTAAATTTGCAGTCAATAAAACGAGTAAAATTATTGATATATAGTATACTTGTAATTCATTTTAATTGTGGGTGCCCTCTATGTTGTATTTATTTATTTAATTGTACCAAAGCGTGTTAGTTTTTACGTTTTATGATTGATTTGAGGAAGTAATAGGTGGATCAAAGATAAATTGTATTCCAGAAACACACACACGTAAAATTTTTGTCGCTATCAGTCATATGATTTTTAACTAAGCGTTTAAGGCATACTTAGGAATGTTGTGTTCGATGTGTGAAAAAACAGTAAGAGATGTATATGGCATTAGGAATAACTGAAGAAATTGTAAAAACCTGATACAATATGAGGTTTTCAGTGAATCACCCAGGATAATACTATTTTGGGAAAACAAATTAGAAATAAATAATTCATTGAATAAATAATTTATAATGCCCCTTGAAGCATTTCATTTAATATTAAGTTTTACATGAAACTATATACAAAAGAATAACTTAAACATAATAGACATTACAAATGATTTCAACAGCCTTTTGTCAAGAACACATGGAAATATTTGCTTTCTTGTTAACGTATGTCAAATTTAAATTTCTGTATAGGTACTTAAATGTCGAACAATGCAGGTACTTTACTGTACATGCTTACGGCACATACATAAACTATTAGAAATGTATTGAAACGTTACAGTCATTGTTAAAAACCTGACATTTTATAGATTCGACGAAATATTATAATTATGATTTTTATAAATATGCTATATTTATCAGAATAGTTAAAAATGTACAACTTTACCAGAACCAATGTAAATAGTTAACTTTCAATTCTAGAAAATATCTCATAGCCAAATCATGACTACGTCCTAGGGCATACACTATTACTGTGATCTTAGATAATAGAAAATTTTATTTTACGTAAAGAAAAATATGGTCATTTTCACAGTTTAATTATATTAACAATTCATAAACATTATGAATGCACAGTCTGGTCGTCCCAGATCATAAGATAAATCGTCGTAGAGTTTCTTTAGGCACTGCTATTTGGCCAATATGTCTAATTGTGTATTTAGGACTAAAATACATATCTTCGGTTCAGTTGAACCAAAACTAGTCTATTCTAGATCAAGCGTCTTAAGGTGGGTCTACAAATGAAAAAATTCATGCGCTTAATTAGGAATACGGACTGCACACAAGATACATTAATGCGTTGTTGAACATGCTAATGAGAAATATTATTAACAGAAGTACGTAAATTTCGCAGATACATTCCAGGTCAGGTTGAACGCCAATTATGTATACTTCATTGTCATATCTGTGACTTGCTGGCGGCTGTTACGAAACGCGTTTGACTAATGCAAGCCAGTAGTAAATAAGGAAATAATGCGAAGTGCTATCGCTTGCTACCTGCTTGTACGGTTATAAGCCAATAGATAATCGATTGTGGCCAGTGCGTGTATAGGACTGACAAGTCTAGGCTGCTGCCAGATGAATCCGAGAAATTGACGTACCTATAATTATTAACAAGACGATCGTGAGAATTAATTAATTTAAGGTGAACAACAAATAATGAGGGCAAGATATTTTCATTTACAAAATTTTAAGAGAGAAAATTTTAATGTAAAACTGTAAATATGTGAACATGTCAGAACGGGGTACCCAAAACATTTTTGTAATAATAAAACTAAACTTTGGTGAAGTGTCGTAGGCTTGACCGCGAAAGGTTTCTGCCAAAAATGTATGCTTTGGTGTGAAGGCGGGCAGCAGATGTGTAACCAAGACATTTATACCATTGAAACACGTTAGAGAAGAATTCTTTTAAATAATAATCAGTGGCTCCTCACATGTTTCAGGCAACTTACAGACAGCTGACAATCGACAGTGCATAATACTGAGAACTACACGTTACAGGTCCTTGAGCTGGAGAAACGCTGTTGTTGCTAGTAACGCACGAAGTTTATCTCTACGAGGATGAGGAAGCTCTGGTACACGAAACCAGGGTTACGGTACCGCCGGTAGCACGCTGGTACAGATGCTATAGGCATAAGGAAAAACTATGGTACACAATACCAGAGTTACGGTACAGCTGGCAGTACGCTGATCTAGACGTGCAGGTGTTGGTCGGCGGGTATATGCCGTACACACAGACGCTGAATGAACTGTGGTACACGGTGCCAGAGTTGCGGTACCGCCGCCAGCACGCTGGTACAGATGCTACGGGTATGAGAAAACTATGGTATACAGTACCAGAGTTACGGTACCGCTGGCAGTACGCTGATACAGACGTGCAGGTGTTGGTCGGCGGGGATATGCCGTACACACAGACGCTGAATGAACTGTGGTACACGGCGCCAGAGTTGCGGTACCGCCGCCAGCACGCTGGTACAGATGCTACGGGTATGAGAAAACTATGGTATACAGTACCAGAGTTACGGTACCGCTGGCAGTACGTTGATACAGACGTGCAGGTGTTGGTCGACGGGGATATACCGTACACACAGACGCTGAATGAACTGTGGTACACGGTGCCAGAGTTGCGGTACCGCTGGCAGTACGCTGGTACAGGTGTGCAGAGGTTGGTCGTCAGAGACACAGGTGCTAGCAGGCCGAGTGCCTAGGAGAGAACTGCAGCCAAACTCCTCCTCGGGAGCGGATAGTTATACGGTACACAATGTTGAGACTCTCCTTGCCAGGAACCAATGACAGGTCGTAGTTGCGAACCACAGCTGACACCATGCTCTTCATCTCCAACATCGCGAACTTGTGACCTGCACGCAAACACAGAATAGTTACTAATTGTTCTATCCCGTATCTTTATTAAGGGCGTTCAAGTGGGCAAAATTTGTAATTTTATATTTTTTATGTAATAGTGTTAATTTTGCAGGCGATACTTGGGAGTACATATTGCTTTTACAAAAAAAAAATTAGCTCAACTAGTTTTCCCATAAGTCACTTAAAAATCAAAATTTGCACGATTTAAGTTAAGTCGCAGTAACCAATGAACATAAATAAATTAAAAATTTGACACTGAAACTACATTTCATTGGCTACTGCTTGACATGCTTTAAAAGCCATTACAAAATGTCTTCGTAAAAATAAATTCTGAAATTTTGAATTTTTTGTTTCTTTTATCGAATTTTTGGCATGCAAAAAAACAATATTTTAATGTTAAATTGTGCTTCTTCTTAGATTGAAAAAACATACAAACATGAAGCTAATTACACTGCAAGCCATGATAGGAAGTTAAGTTTGCCCAGACTAGTAACGCTAACTTAGTTACCGGTACGTAATCTAAATTTTATCAGTATTTTTTTGACGCATAAAACCAGGGGAATAATGCTGTCTGGTTGCCAGTTTTAATCTAATGCAGTGTCTTAAAAGAAAATTTACCCACTATATTTTTTGCCGTTATGGAGAAATTAAACACACGTATTTTAAGGCTGTGTCACAATTTCCATTTTTCTCAGTAAATCCTTGAGCACTGAGAGGCATCTACTGTACATGCTGAAGGTCACAAGAGTGCAACTGTCATGATAGTTAAGCAAGCTCCACAACTGAAATGTCACTAGGCAGTAACAATTAACATGATTGTATCTACTTGGCAATAATACTTGCACACTACACACTGTATTTTCTTACCACTGCTATAGAGCAAGCAGCCACAATACTGTACCACATACTTTTAAATAATAAATTTATATTTTATTAATAAAGTTTCAGGTATATAGCTCATCGGGTTAGTTAGTTAAAAATCGATTACAAAAATTTTACCCGGAAGACAGATTGACAAGAAAGGGAATAATATACCCCTAAATAAATGCAGTGTTTGTTTTTAAGGTGGATTCACAATGCCCCGATGAGGCTGACACAACAGCTCTGACACAACAGTTCTTTAAGCAAGACAGCCACGTCTATTCTGGTAGCGCTCACAATACTGTGACATGCCGACATGCGGCTCGTCGTGGTTTGGCCGTCGGCAGTACCAAAACGTAGAAGC
>PNEQ01119961.1:58151-73861 GCA_003012365.1 Medauroidea extradentata
TATATATATATATATATATATATATATATATATATATATATATATATATATATATATATATATATATATATATATATGTTCTTGTTCGTTTTCGTACTTTGTCATTCATCACAGGTTTGATCAGCTAAACATGAGTAATGGCATATGTCCATAATCCAATAAAATTTTATTGTAAACTCCCATTGCAACAAACATTTAAAAATCTTATAATGCAAAATTTTCTTCGCTGAAATGAAAGTACTTTTAGGGGGGAAAAAACGGTAATTTATTATCTATTCGATTCGCAAACAACCTAACTCAGCTGCTTTGTTTATAAACAAACAATAAGTATCTAACGCAATAACTAACTGAAGTCAAGGTACATTCGGTGACGTTTATCTGTTTTCGAAGCGTTATTGTAAACAAAACATTTTCATACAAGTGAAATATATCAAATATTTTCAGTTGCAAGTAAATTTCGTTTTGAAATGTTGCATTTCCTTTCCCTGCAAGGCCCGGCACGGCCAAAATTAGAAATAGAATCTACTTTCGTTGGGTAGTCGTGGTAATAATTTGGTCGAACAGTTGCTTGCTTTTTACTGGTTGCTGCTCAGATTTTGTAGTGCCGGGGCTGTTGCGTTGTGCTCGTCGGGGCTTTGTGACTCAACCTTTACCAAACAGACAAGAAAGCGAGTAACTAAAAACGTGGTAATATTCAACACAAAGAGTTTTAACATAAAATCAACGATATGCAGGAAATTACCGCTTCTTTACTCACCGAGGCAGTTCCTGGGACCTGCACTGAAGGGAATATAGGCATATGCATGCCTCTGCTCTACCTTGCCAGGCAGGAACCTGTCTGGGTCGAACCTCTCTGGGTCAGGGTAGATTTCAGCTATCCTGTGAGTGGCGTATGGAGATATGACAACGTCGCAACCAGCCGGCAGCGTGTGTTTTCCTAAAAAAAAAAGTAAAAATTATGACACAATTGTAATAAAATTATCGTCAATAATAAAATTACAGTCACAGATTATTCAAATAAAAAATAATAAATTATTGTAACTAACACTGATTGATGCCGTATATGGAGTCACTGACTTTTCTGTGAAAATAATTTATTACCGAATTGCTTCAACGCCTTATGTGCAATTTTAAAGTTCTGCTCTATGTCAAGGCAGGACCATGTCTTTCTGAGGGGGGGGAGGCAATAGGGGCATCATATACCTGTGATTTACTGTTATATCCCCAAGAGAAGTGTGAGCCAAAACATCCAATCACTGACCACGTAGCAAAGCTACAAATGTGCACTGACGGCATTGAAACCAAATGGGGCGCACCTTCCTCCCCCCTACATACTTGTGGCAACCTGCAGCAGATCGGACTCTCAAGTTACGTTGTGCTCATATATCTTATGATTTTGGTGGACAGTAGGATGACACGTCTTGAAGACCTTTTCAACAGATGATATACTGCCAATTCGTAATCGCCCGTTATCATGTAATACTGACACGCAAACAACTATGGCCAAGAGCCAATAACGACATGAAGTACGTTCGGGATGTGTATAAGCCAGTAAATTCTAGCCTGTTGCCCATTAATAACATGAGTTTGCACATTTCTATGTATTAACACTATTTAATGTTAGCTGTAATACCCAGTGTAGCGCAGGTAAGAATGTATTATACGCCTCAACGAACAAACACATTTTAAATACAAAAATATAAAGATAAACTTAATCATATATTACGTAAAGTTATATAAAACATTTTAGAACATTCGATAACATTTTAGAACATTCTACAACATTCTGGAACATTTCAGAAAATTCTTAACTATTCTTGAAAATTCTAGGGCATTCATAGGAATACTTCAGCGTAATATTTCCAGCCGAGCCCATATCGACACCCTTATCTTTAAAACCAACCTCTTTAGTTCCAAACAGGAAGTTTGCGTGGTATATAATTTAGCGCTAAAAGAATCTATCTCGAAGCCAATTTGCAAAACTTAAAAACCAGCAATTCCAGACGATAATTTTGCCAACTTTCTGAGCAAAACTTTTTCTCGGTTAACGTACATGTGAAGAACAATCTCTGACGCCGAAATCTCGTGCATTTATTTGCGGCGCAAGAGATCACGCCTAACAAATGCGTCATTCTGGGTAAATGTTTATTTATAAAGTTGGCAAATATAATTATCAAGGATTGCTGTTATGTAGTTTTTCTATATTGACTTTCAAAAAGTGGATTTCAATTGAAGAATTCAGTGCGTATTTATCTACCACGCCCTCTTAATCTATGGGGGATGGAAAACTTACGTACCATATAATCCACATTTGGCTGAGATGGTTGGTTGCTGGGTTATAGCTGCATGCACGGGAAAACCACACTGAATTATGTTATACATACTGATGAGACACAACATGGATGACAGGTAGGAATGTAGACGTACCCAGGACGACCTCCTCGGACAACTTGCGGGCGACGATGGGCACGGTAGGGTACAGGCGAAGTGTCTCCTTGAGGCATTGCTCGAGATAACGCAGTCTGCGCAGATCGTTGATAGTGGGCGTGTCCTCACAGTCTCCTAGCACTTCCTCGACTTCCTGTTGAACCTTGTGTAGGCAGTCCGGGTGTTGCGCCAATAGGAACAAACAATACGTCACTGCCGTCGCCACTGATTCCTGGCCCTGTGACACAGTACGTCACTATCTTAGCTCTTACACTTGTACACGTGGTCCGGGGATAAACTCAGCACTTCTAGAACCCTCATTACTTCTTCCTTGCAGATAATTTGTACGTCCCTGTTACTTTTTAACTATACACAGAAACCTAAGATTGTTAATGTAACGTCATAGTTCACAATAAATGGAGGCCGGAAGAATTCACTGGCTCACTGACCTGTCGAATACCACGCAAGAATATCTGTGCACTCGAGTCCACAGTTGCTTCTCATTGGCTGCTCGGTTACACAGTAACGCTATCACTTTACACTTTAAATGTCTCTATATCACAACTACTCTACTGTGGCTCATATCCAAACAAACTTTGTATTGTGGCAGAAACATTTATTTAGAGTGTCCGATGTAAATAAATGTTATAATTCTTGATTGGGAAATTCAGTACGAGTGTTGAGACTTTACGTTAAGGTTTTCTCTAGTTTATACTTTTTAGCAGTATTAATTTTTTACGCCTAAACAAGGGCAGATATCAAACAACTGTCGGGCAGTTTTGTTTGAAATAGTTTTCTCCGTGTTGGCTGATATTTTCAAGGCTGTAAATAATATGCTTTTAGCTAATTATGTAATTAATGAAATTCTGGTTAATTGCATTTTTAGTCGAAACCGTATATTTTTTTGCTTTGAAAAAATGAGTTATCACGGTAAAACCTATTTTAAACAAAACTGTCACATAGATTTTTGATATCTGCTCTAGTTTAGGCGTAAAAAATTAAAAGTGAGAAAAATTACAATTTTACGTTTCAAATGAAAAAAAAAACGTTCAAATTAATAGACGTTTCTTGGGAGTTTTCACAAAAAAAATAGCATAGCTAGTTTTCCCATAGCGGCATTTCAAATTCAATATTTGTATATTTTTACTTCATACAAAACTTGAGAACCAATAAACATAACGGAATGAAGTAATTCACATAGAAACTAAATGTCCCGAGCTCCTGCTAGAAGTGTGTAAAAACCCATTACAAAAATATTTTACAACTGATATTTACATGCCTCGAGCCGTAGACAGTGATATTTAGTTTTGGTGTGATTTTTCTATTTCATTTCAATTTGTTTACTGGTTTAACTTTTGTATGACGAAAAATATACAAACCTTGACTTTGAAATGCCATTACGGAAAAACTGGCTGAGCTAATTTTTTTTCGTAAGAGGAAAATTTACTCTCAAGACAATTGCACAAAACTAACACTATTTTATATAAACATAAAATTATCATTTTTACCACTTGAATGCCCTTAAGGTGGGTGGTCTCTTGCCCATTTTATTTCGACTCGATTTCAGGAGTACGATATCAATATTTAGATGCATACATATATACATACATTATTACATATATAAATACATACATATTTGCATACATACATACCTACGTACATGCCTACTTACATACATATATGCATACATACATACATATTTACTTACATAAATGCATGCATACATACGTACATACAAACTTACATACAAACTGACATACATGCATGCATACGTACATACATACATATATACATACTAACATACATACATGCATATATACATACTTACATACGTACATACATAAATACTTACATATATGCATACATACGTACATACATACATATTTACATACACATGCATGCATACATACATACACATATATTTACATACATATGCTCGCATGCATAATTACGTACATACATACTTACATACGTACGTACATACATACACACATACATGCATGCATAATATGCATACATACGTACATACACACATACATACATGCATAATTACGTACATACGTACAAACTTACTTACATACTCTCTAGTATTAAACAATGAAACAAATATCCAACAGTAAATATGATGGACACTTAAGATAAACATGTTATTCTTTCATACACCACGTATATTTAAAAAGTATTTCAATGTTGAGATTTTCCTTGACCCTTAAAATGCTTCCAAAAACTTCTTTAGGAAGGTTTTCCGAAAGACAACTTTCAGAAGTGGAGTTCTAATAGTTTAGATACGTATTTAAAATATTTTATCTAGAAGATTCTAGTCGATGTTTTAGAGATTCGATGACAAATATATAAAGTAATTTGATAAACTCATTAAAGTAATTGTAGCAATACATGCTTGTAGTTTCCGACAACACTGTCGTAAAAAGTGCACTTTTTGTACTGATAGTACTTGATCGTATATCGACACTTTAAGAACCACAACTTACCGCTAACATTAACGTGCATAGTTCATGGACAACGGCATCTTCATTGAAGTTGCTGTTCTTTTCCGAGATATCGATAAGCTGATCGACTAGATGAACTCTTGTATTTTTTTGGTCTGAAAATGAACACAACTATTATACGAAGAACCACTTAGTTTGGATTTTATAAAGGAAAGATATAACTAACAGATTGTAAAATTTTCCCATAGAAAATTTTTCACAGTTATCATTTGCTTAATGTTTACATCAATAGTAAAATTAGTTATTAACATTTAATTCGACATGGAAATAAAGAGAAGAATCAATTGTCTAGCCATTTACGTTGAAATTTGTTTTAAATTTAAGGTAATTCTTAACGACACAGTGTATTTCTTACCTTGAGTTTTAAAAAAAATGACGGGAAATACTACACGAGGTCTCTGTTACTGAAAGCAAAGTGCATTTAAAATGTATGACACAAGTGAACTTAGCGGCCACAGTGGAATATAAAACGTTATCATCTCTCGTCATTGAAATATCTTGTTCATCTATGTGGCAACTGGTTCGTAATTGAAAGATCTTGCTCATGAACTAATCTATGTGGCAACTGGTTCGTAATTGAAAGATCTTGCTCGTGAACTAATCTATGTGGCAACTGGTTCGTCATTGAAAGATCTTGCTCATGAACTAATCTATGTGGCAACTGGTTCGTCATTGAAAGATCTTGCTCATGAACTAATCTATGTGGCAACTGGTTCGTAATTGAAAGATCTTGCTCATGAACTAATCTATGTGGCAACTGGTTCGTCATTGAAAGATCTTGCTCATGAACTAATCTATGTGGCAACTGGTTATCTCCGTAATTTCAAAAGATTTCAGATTTTATTATAAATTTATTTTCATAGTGCATTACAAAATTAAATCTAAAGAAATAACAATCGCTTCTCTGATAGTTACACTTAGCAAAACCCGTTCTTAAAGTTTCATATTGTTTTTAAGTACGTTTCGCTCCTATCAAATTTGCTTTACTTCGTGCAGGACACCATCACGTGTTTCCAATTTTCTTTATTGGTGTACAATTGATAACTTGTGACATAGTGTACTTGTCATGTCTGTGTCTTATTTATACTGTGATTACAGGTTTTACCAATTAAAGTGCCTTTAAAAATTAATAGTGCAGCATATTAATAAGCAACTATACGTGTAAGCAACAAATGCATTGATTTCTTAAGATAACATAGTTGGAAATTGTTGTAAGAAACCAACCCCTACAATTAACGTAGGACCACAAAACCCATTCGGAAATCACAAATAACAGAATCAAGAAAAAATTAATATTCGCAATAAAACTCCAGAACAATCTAGGATAATCACTCTACACGATATGTACCAACAACCCAGCACACATTTTAAACGGAAAACAGTAAACGTTCACCGTAACACAGTAACTTTTCACTGTTTCAATTTGTGGAAACTATACCATCGGAGACATGTCGACAACTGCAGATTACATAAAAGATTTTCACTAACGGAAAAAAATATGATAACTAATTTTACCCATATGAATAAAAAAAAACGTAATTTTACAAGAAGTGTAACTCTGTTTTATTTCTACGCTATATCCTAACATCAACAAAAGAATGCAAGAAAATTTAAAATGTTACGTGTATCCGACGGATATCGAGTGTCAATGAATGCACCCTAACCACTCGCCCCTTGTGAACACTTCTGTTCGATAATTGTTGTTTACGTGTGATGTGCTGATTAGTTTTACATTATTGTCTTAGTAATAAACAGTTTGTAGAAAGTACGCAACATCATAGTGATGAAAATAGTGAAAAAGAACCTTATTAAAACGCAAGTATCCAATAACAACAGAAGAAGAATACATATTATTATATACAGTAAATGTGTTAATTTTACCGTGTAGTTTTAGTGTAACTTATCAAAATTCACAATCCACTTAAAAAGAAAAACGAGCAACCACAATTAACAGCATGTTGGCTTTGGAAATAACGGTACAAAATTTATTATATTTCCACTAAGATAAAGTGACATTGTTGATATATGCTATAATTTTGAAATTGTAGTTTGAATAGTACAACTTATATTAACTTAACAGTAAAATATATTTACTTATTCAATCTGTTTGCCGCAATCTGTTATTTGTCGCTGTTTTACCAGTCAACACTGGCAAAACATGAGATTCGCCTGTGAAAAACTTCGCAAGTTTTTTAATCTGTGGCAATTCTACTGATTCTTGTTTGAAGAACAGGTTCAAAGAAAACAAGCAGTTCACGCGGAATATCTCACCAAGTTAACTCAAGACCGGGCTTTAATACGATACCTTTGACAGGCGTTCTGCCTTCGCTCTTCATTTGTTCTCTGTCCTTCTTACGCCTGCGTACAACCTGAAAAATCAACAGCACATAGTTTAAGCCGTGAATTCATTCACGTATTTTATGCAGTTCTTATTGATTTATATGTCAGTTAAGAGGCTGTGTGACCTGTGTTGTTTCGATTGTATTCCTATAAAAATGAACGGTGTCACGAAATGCCGGCAATTTTTCTAAATTGAAACATTACATTTTACGATTAGGTTTGTATTATTGGACAACATTCGTATAGGTCGTTCGGGATGAAGTAAGCACTAAAAGTTTAACATTTGAAAAATGTTACTAGCCATTACTACTTATAATTCAACATTAACTATAGTTACCTTACTGCTTGTATGGTTGGCAGCAAAATTGTGAAATATAGTTCCGTGTATTTCCCTATTTAAATACAACACTACTGAAACAAAACCATCCGAAAGCGTCATAACTGTAAATTATATAACTAATCAACTTTTTTTATCAACCTATATAGGAATCCTTACACGCGCAAACATGAAGTGCGGAAGGATACTAATGAACTGAAAATATAATTTTAGCAGGGCTTTTTGAGTGCTCACTTTACACAGAACCACCTATACTAGGAGTTATTTAGTGTTTATACACGAAGAGAGGTAATTGTTGCTAAACTTCACATTAACTTATTCATTCCATAGTTATCCTATATTACTTCGAATACAATGTTCATCATGAAAGTAAAAGAAATTAACTAAGTCCCTATTGAACAATGCTCAAATAAAACTTGCTAGTTTCTGGACGAGGAAGAAATTATGATAAACTCAGAATGATAAGTGACGTGGGCCATAACTGCATCATTTGGGGAGGGGAAGGCTGAGGTTCTTAGGCGACGGTGATACTGCGGCTGTTTGTCATTGCCTTCCACAGTGACAGTGTAAAGATGACGAACACAACAACTAGTCCTGAACCCTGCTGCGAGGTTGTTTAAAGTTCCACCTCCCAAGTCGGGGATCAAACCCGGTACCCACTGGCCAGGAGCTATACTCAGTGAGCCAAGCAGTTGGACATTATATTATTGTTATAATTAAATTATTACTATGACATATGATTATTCTCGGTAAACGGAGAACTTTCACAACTATGGTTATATTTTTTTCTTTTTTTATCTCTATTAAACTACCAGCATTCAGACGATCCAGTACATTTGTCATCTTCTGGAAGAGGTTACATGGTAGTTACAAACTCTATGGTTTAGTGCGTTCTTCAATTAGAATTCTTTTCACGCGTTGTTCTTAGCAACCCACGACGATCAGGCCAGCCAACACGATATAATGCAGCAACAAACATTGTGAAGAATTTTTAAGTGACATATTTGCTAAGCAAAAAATGTTTGTCATGTATCTATCCGCACAAAAAAAAAAACACGTGAATTACGGGACAAAACATATCCAGCAACACTGGTTATTAAGAGTAAGTGGTAGATATATAATCGCTGAAAACCCCAATTTTACTCTTCACAGTTTTGGAAGCCTATATGAGAAAATTACTAAACATAAAACCTAGATAATGATGTTTATCAATTTTATGAGCAAACATTTACCCAGAATGTTGATTTAAATATTGTAGTTTAAGTAATAATAATAATAATAATATAGAGTAATAAGAGAACCCTGACAGTCGCAAATTCAACCTGGGAGCATGTAGACCTTCCCTGAGGGACCACATGAAACATGGACCTGCAGTGGAGCAACGACGGAATGCAAGGTCGTAATATATACACAGCACTCTTAAGTTACAATAAAAGTGTACTGATTATTTCGCACTCAAAAAGTTAAATCTGTGGTCGTAACAAATGTTATTAATTAATATATATTCTAGACAAGATGGTCTTAAAAAGTGCTTAGTTTACCGTGAACGACCTATAACGGTAAATTTAACTCTTTGAAGACCAGGTCTTTTTTTTTACGTCGTAACGTTTCCCGTTCCAAAACGTGTTAGTTTGAACATTACGATAAAAATAATAGTACTGTATTGATTTCCTCATACTATAACTTCTGAAACTACCTCATAAATATGTGTTGGTCTTTTTCACTCACATAACATTTTTTTTACTCAAAAACAACCAGAATCCAGACGTGCGTGTACGAACAAACGGAATAACCAAACAACGTTGGGCGTGTTTGCAAGAGAACTTCTGTGCACGCACTTGTGCCTCAAGGGTGAAAATGATATTTCAAGGAGCGTGAATCCCGCCCTACAGTCGTGCTAAGAACAGTTTCACCTCCAGTTGCCGCACGACTCAGCGTATAACGTTGTGCGCCTTGTACTATGCAACCTGTCGCACACACGTGTTTGCCAGGCATCGTTTACCAGGCGTTGCTTGCCATAACAGCCTTCACGATTAAATCTTGCAAAAATATACTCTTTTTCGTATTACTTCAGTAAAATTTTACAGTTCTGAGGCAACTACATCTTAATTGTTCTAGACATTCGATGCTTTGTTAGTTGAAACTTTTATTTATAGAATAAATAAGGAATTGTCTATTGCCCATTAGTACCTGTACACACGTTATATGGAACAGAGTACAGTATATGGTGAAGAGCAAGAAATCCGAAACACAATAACATCGAAATACATGTTAATGCACTGTCAGACAACGAATTCAATTTTAGTCACGAAAGAAAACTAAATAATTTAAAAACTCGCATTGGTTTGTAAAACCTTGATTTTCTCCGTTATGGAAACATAATTTTTTAGTTCAATGACTGACGCAAATATACAGTCTGAAAACGTCAAAATTCGTACTGGGACAATATGAAGTCCTGAAAATCGATTACGCCTGCCGTTTTTTTTTCAATATGTTTGTCAGTCTGTTATTTTGTAATATGTTTATTCTCAATAACAGTCTTTTAATATTTGTCACAGCAAAATTATTTTGGAAAATGTGTATAGTATTAGTAAAAACGACACTACTAAATATTTGCGACTTACACCCCTATGAATTTTACACCCTCATTTGTTACCGCTGTTCAAAGTATTGTAGAACAATAACTACGTATTTTATTTGGTTACACAACTGAATAAACTTGATAAACATGCAACTGATATAACATGTCCAGCCTACTCTGAAAACACTTTGCTTGCAATTAACTGCTGCCGCAAAGTTTTTTTTTAAGTTTACAGTAGTCGTAAGAAATAGTAAATCATGTTTCTATTATAACACTAAACAGAAATCTTTAAAGTAATGTGAGCTGGTTTTTTTTTTGCCATATTTATGTTTGAAATTTGTTTTCTTTGCTACAAATATAGAATAAAATAACAATCAGAGAAACAAATTTAAACAAACTAATAAGTAGCACCACATATAAGTTTTTAAAACTTTTCTTTACTAAAGCTTTTCAAAGTTTCTTGCAATGGGGGTAAATGATTAAGTGAAATATTGTAAACATACGATATTGCCATACTATGACGTCTCACAGAACTAAGAGAATAAACCAAGAAAAATTGAAAACTTAACTCAATTCCTCTTGGGATTTATTAGTTTGTTATTAATGAATATGTTGTATACAGGCAATTTGGTTTATTTTTCCTATACTGATTTTCTGAGACATATCACTGCAATGCCCGATGTCTACAAAATTTCAATAAATAATTTTTTTTTACTATCACTACCGCAGCACAAACAGCCTCGGAGGAATTTTTTTCTGTAACGTTTTCTGTACTGTAATACAAACGGCCTGAAAGAGAAATGTTCTCTTTACTGGTAAGAAGATTTCACTACCGTCAAGACAAACAGTCTCAATGAAATTTTTCAGTTGCTGCAAATAAAACTTTCTCACATTTTAATGACGAGCGCTTAGTTTGTAATTCGGTCAAACACTAACAAGTATAGTTGTCACGAACTGTCGTACCTTCCTCGTGAAGTCAAACAAGCTGTTCTGATTGGCCATCTCCCTCCTCGCTATGTCAGTAAGGTTGTATATCCAGTTGATCATCAGCCATGGGCGAATAGCCCGGTATGTCGCCGTTACTTTCCCTCTGCACAACACACATTGCAACTGTCAATTAATGTTTAAATTAGATTTAAAAAACTAATCTACCACGTTTTATATTGTCTAAAGAGCATACAATGAGTTCTGCTTTTAAGATACTTGAAAGGTTTAATACAAAAACTTGCGGTGCATGCAGTAAATAATAGTAAGGAGTGTGTAGAGAAGTTATAATATTGAGAAAACTGACACACCAGTTCGTATCATTTGTAGTGAAATAAAATTGCTAGTGACTTAGCTGAACTATTCAAGTGTCAATTGTGTATATGTAATTTCCTATTCGATTTTAAACAAGTAAAATTTGTACTGAAAGACAAGAAAGCGAGTTAGTGAAAAGGTGGTAACATGTATTATTTGATACAATCCTATGTTATGCTATAGATCAGCTTGGTACAACCGATAGTCGTAACACTGTCTTACACCAGTGATATAATTTACTTTAGTGAAGTATCACGAAAACGCTACAGTATCAAAAAAAAATATTTTCAAAAATATTGCACACAGATATCTTACAGGCAAGGAAAGTAATTATTCGTCAGTAGAATGACCTGTACGTCTGAAGCCGTTGTCCTGTTTATACTCAGCCGATCATTTGTTCGTTAAGGGTGTTCCGCAAAAACCAATTAACATAAATAAATTAAAAAGTTCACGCTTCACGCTGAAACTATATGTCAGAGGTTACTGCTTGACTTGTTTTAAAATCCACTACATACATTCTGAAATTTCGATTTTTTTTTTTTTTTGCTTCTTTAATAGATTTTTTAAAATTACTCTGACAAATAGGCCAGTGTCCCGACTTGTTCTTCTACGACTATGGTCTAAACCACAATAGTGCAAAAAGAAACTACTTACTGTCTGAAGGGAGATCTCTCTGGTGACGAGTGCAGGCTGTCATCAGGAAGCACGCCCAGCACGGTATCTGTTTTATAAAAATATATTTTTTAATTTATGAGATATAAATATGCACTTTGCAAGTTCTGCATTTTGTTTGTGCCAGCTAAACAACGAAAGTAAGACAATGAAAACCCACTAATTCAGTGTTACGACATAGGTCGTTCTGGATAAAGTGAGCGATAAAAATTTTGCCTTTGAAAAATATCACTAGCCATTAATTGTCCCTTCTACTTGTATGGTTGGAAGTGAAATTACAGGATATAGTTCCATGTATTTTCCTATTTGAATACAACAGTACTGAAACAAAATCAACCAAAATAGATATATTGTAATTTATATAACAATAAGTAATCTTTTTTTTTTTATCAAACTACTCAGATTCCTGCCAGCTGCACAGTTTACCTTACACGCGCAAATATCAAGTGACGTGACCAGAGAGGTTACACATTTCCCGTCCTTAGCCGTTACACGCGGAAAAATACGATATTGTCTGAAAATATAAATAATTTTCGGTTTTTTTCTGAGTGCTCACTGTATTTCGAACCACCTTTATCAAGCATATAGTCCATTTCCTGTAAGAAGTCCACTTTTTGACAGTTGTGTTGGAATTTAATTTTACAGCTGTTTCCATGAAATATGCAGTGTATTTTTTTCGCTTCAAGACATTTATACACAAATACACTCAGCTCGCTCTCAAACTGTGCATTTTATCAAAATTAAAAATATTTTCACGTAGAAATTTGCACACATGATAGTCTGCACAGCTGTCAGAAATAAGAATTCTCACGCGAGACAGACTCCATGTGCGGTGTTCTAGATACTTATAACATTGCCTGCAAAAATAAATACACTTTGAAAATTTTAAAATCAATATTTCATGTGACTATGGATACAGTCCTTTACATATAATTCAATCACAAAAATGTCATGTAATATAAATACAGTACTATCGTGTAATATATGCTGTACCTCTCGTTGCAAAATAATGTTTTCAATATATATAATACATAGTATATAATATGCTTCAGCGTAAAGAAAAATACAATAGTATGCTATGACATACTACAAATTAAAATGCCATATGGGTAAATATTCATATGCTTTTCTTGGCGCCACCTGGTAACATTTGTTGTTATAAATATTACAATTGGTTTACAACGAATTTTTTAAAGAACTGCTTAGTTTAAATCCCCATCCAGTTAAAAAAAAACTGTCTTTGTCATGAACCAGTAAATGTTTCAATTTGCAAGTAAAAGCCTTTAGCCTTTTCAATCTCTTAACCACTTTAAATGGATTATTCGAATTAGTCAAATTTACTTTATTCTTGAACGCTAAATTTATACTCTGATAGAAACACACGCAACTAAAATATACTAAGCCTGTTATAAAAATAATTAACCCAACGTACAATTACGCCGTAAGAATTTTTAACTATATATATAAATCAAACAAATAAAAAGGAAAATTATTAATGTCAATTATTTCTTTGCTTCCCTGACTCATTAAGCACTTACGTGGAACTAAAGTTATAAATTTATAATCCACACGTGCATATTTCAAATAACACCACGTGGGCTGAGTTAGTAACTCACCTATTTACACACTTGGGATGCTAGGTCCTAACCTATGTCCCGTGTCAGGGTTCTACATATAGGGAAGTCGTAAAACACGAGCATTGCTGCGGAACATGTGGTGGTTTCCTCGGAGCACTTCCGGTTTCTTCCCCGTCATCATTCCACCACTGCTCTGCCCTCATCTCATCCCACCTCGTCACTTTTTTAGGTTTGCACGAATGACGGCTTTGTGTAGTATCATACGTCAGATCTCACACATGGATACTTTAATTGCAGTTGGCAACGGAAGAATTTATTTTGTAATATCAAGTTAATTTTATGATGTACCTATTTCATCTTGTGCATTATTGCCACTTTTAAAGTGGAACATTCATTGCTATCTTAAAATTATAAACGTTTTAAGTGATTTTTGGTGAAAATAATCCTGCAACAATTTGTTTCAATACCTTTCGTGCACATCTGCAGCTCTGCTACATGGTTATTGGCAGAGTGTATAAGTGTACAGGCGTCATTCACTTGAATGTGCCAATCAGAACAAGGTTACTTCGTCACTACACGCCTGAGATTTGCCAGTAGAATCCCAAGACGCTGAGAGTAAAAACAGCCAATCACTAACTATGAAGCACAGCTGCATGTGTTCACATAAGGCATTCAAACAAATTGTTGCAGGATTTTTTTCACCAAAAATCGTGGCATCTGCAGTTTCTAATAAAATTGAATTTTTCATTAGCTCAGTTTGTAGCTTCCAGAAAGATTATTTTTTAATTAAATTAAAAACTCCGATAAGTGGCCAACCTTACCCAGTGTAATTCAACATTAAATACAAGAAAGTTGTAGACAAAACCAAATTGATGGTACGCCGAGGAAACGCACGATAAACTAGAGATATTGTACCGGTATCATGGTACACCCGGCAGTATTGCTGTGTAGGATGTATTATTGCCAGGGAGAGAATAATGGCTATATGTACGGTAATTGTGGCAACGTAGCAAGGTGGGACTCACCGTTGAGAACGTCTAGGACGCAGTTGTTGATGTAGGAAGTTATGTTGACAGGCCCGGAGACGTGTCTGAACTTGCGAGCCAGTCTGTGAGAACTCTCGTGGAAGGAGACGATAAAGTGCTCCAACATGGTCAGGTTGAACGTCGGCTGCATCAGCTTGCGATGACTCCTCCATTTCTCTCCTGGCAACAACAAACCATCCACCATTCACCGTACACTTTACAGGATGTTCCACAATTCCACCGACATACCGGTTAGTATTTTCATTGTGGACGATCGTGGTTTATTCAGAGGAGGAATTGCAGAGAAAACAAAAGGAATAACAAAACAACAAATAAATATGTATATAATTGGAGTTGGTTCCGCTATAGTGTATTGCAACGTAGATAAAAAAACGACGGCAAAAACGGCTTAAACGGTTAATAGTAAAGCTATTTTATATCCGAAAATAAATCTCGTGATTACGGTCAAGAATGGTGTTAAAAATAAACATTATTTAGAAATAACACGTAATTGTGGTTATCACAAAAGTTTTATTTATCTATCGTTATTAATAAAAAATAAACTTTTGATAAACTGAAATGACATGTCTCGTAAATAATGAGAATCATCCGACAAAAATGCAAATGAATCGCTAAATGCAGAAAGGGAACATGTCCACTTTTTGACGAAAATAGTTTTTTACTGGAAATTGCATTTTCAAACATAGACGCTTCGTTCTCTGCAGAAAGGGAATGCTTTACATGGACAGAATTGTATGAAAAAAGTGTAAGAATATGGAATTTGATGCAGAAAGGGAACATGTCCGGGACATGTTCCCTTTCTGCATAGAAATGCATTTCCTGGACATGTTCCCTTTCTACGAAAATTATGTTTTGTTAGGATGGCACACCTGATATTTTAACAGTTTGCTCCTTGTGGCAAAGAAGAAGCCATATTATTATTGC
>PNEQ01119962.1:0-19311 GCA_003012365.1 Medauroidea extradentata
GACATGTTTGATCACAAATGTTTGCGCTAACCAAACTACATTTGTTTGAGAGAAACAACAACGAATGTTTCAAGTGAAAATACAGTTTATTGCCACAAATATAGACTGAGACAACTAACTGCGACTTGGTTATGCCAACAAAATATTGTTTAACTGAAACAAATATGTTCAACCATATTACCTGGTTACAGTAAAAAAATTTGTATGTTTTTGTAAACAAGGCGTTTTTAAGGTAAACATAGCATGTTTCAGTAAAACACATATTCCTCAAACAAATATATTTTGATATGTGAACAATTTCTTTCTCTCAGTGTACGGTGATAATATACCTAAAATTGCTCCATTAGAAACTATAAACATCCACTGCGTTCTAGTAGATGGTATGAATCTGAAACTTGGTGACATTATTGCTCCATTTAAACCGAGTGTTGCTTTTGGTGAAACTATTTCTTACCAACCGTCTTATCCATTATTTTTTCCGATACAATCATCAAAAGTGGAAGATATTGTTATAGAAATAAGAGATCATAAAGGAAAATTAACATAGCCTACTTTGATTTAGCTGAAAGAACTGTAGTATTAGAAATTAAACCAAAATTACATAATATTAAATACTGTAATTTCTTTATTTATAAATGGAACAAGCGGTAGAAATTTTGGATAGTCTATACATTAATTATACTTTTCAATTTTGTTACGTAATTGTTTTGTTCAAGAAAAAGTTCATTTCAACATCACAGTAGCTATTAACAAAAACGATATGAATATGATAATTTAGGAAGATTTAAATTGTTTGATATGGATTTCTAAGGATTTTGCATTTTAAATCCGAGCAGTACTAACGAATTTGAAATAGAATTTCATAATAGATTTTGTCATTGTTTATTCCAATTTATCGAAAATAAGTTTCTGTTTTGATTAATTAATTTTTTACTACTTATTTATATAATAAAATCAACGGAAACATCACAAAACATACTTAAAGAGGATGATGAGTTTAAGAAATTTTCCGACCTTACAATAGATAAACCGTATCCAATACATTGTGTTGAAATGTTGGAAACGCGATTTGGTCATAAGGCAGTTGTAATGTCAGAAAATTTAAAAGTGATATTACTAGATAGATATGCTCGAAAATTCACTGTTCAAGTTCTAAAAGATGAAATTAATGGAAATATGGGTTTTGTTTATAATGGAAAGAAAGACCGTGGTAACAAATTCATGCATTCTATTCTGTTTCTTTGAATTTAAATTAATCTCATTATTATAACGTTATTCATTTATGCTGATTTTTATTTTATCATATACAAAAATTTCATTAAAATCTTTTATTGATGAAGGATTATTATCAATTTTTTTTTCATTTTGGATAAAAAATAACACCACTGTCTATTTCTTTAATCGATTTTGTATTTCAACCATAACTTTTACCTTAATTTTTGCAAATTTTTCAATGGTGTTTGAATGTAAAATTATACAAAATATAATGATTTTCACATAATTTTTGGATGATGAATTTTTTTGTAAGTTTTTGATCATGAAAACGAACAAAGACACAACTGGCGATCCGGGCTATATTCCCGGAGGGATCATTCCTCAGATTTTCGCATGTTGGTATCATCTCAGACGATGCCGCAGTTTTTCTCGGGAATCTCCCGTTTCTCCCGCTCCTTCATTCTGACGTTTCTCCATACTCACATCATGTCAGCCCTCACCAGAGTTAAAGACATGAATGTAAAGTGCTGATCAAAATCTCTTGACATCACGAGCGTTGAGTAGTTTTCGAATATTCTTGTAACGGCCGAAGCCGATAACGCCCAACGGCGGCCTGGGGCAGGAGGCAACAGTAACGCCGTGTCAAAGACGTATATCAATTTGGCGATAGGACTCGAGTCTCAACAGAGGCGTGTTTGGAATGTCGGGTTGATCATAATACGCCCAGGGACCTGACGTGACTTCAAGGTCGACAGGCAGTTTCGTGCGTAACAAGGCTCTGAATACAGGTAAATATAATTACACTTCAGGTTGGGAAGATAATCGAATTTCTTAACGACGAGATTGGCAAGGACAAATACCCGTCGTAAATTGAGCTGGTGTCTGGACCGGGACCAACTGAAACGTGAAGAATACATTCTACCCTTGTTTCTCCGCCCCCCCCCCTCCTTATTGGATGCCTACGCCGCAAATAGGAAGACACCCCTACATTTTCTTACTTCTTGCCTTACGCGTTATTCGAACCCGAAACCTTCTATAGGCCGTTCACGATACAGTGAGCACTGCATAAAATTTTCCCTCTGCCGTTTTGCAGTTATCTTTACTATTGTTAATATGAAAACTTCCATGTAACTAAAAACCAATGTAAAAGAGTTAACACACTCAAAAGTTAACATATATTGGCTCAATTTAACATATTTGAAATTAACTTAAAGTTCTGCTGAATGCTTAGTTTATAGTGAACAGCCGATAACTATGTTCCAAATAACTACGCCAAGATAGGCCGTCAGAATTATTATGTGTATATATATATATATATATATATATGTATATATAAAATCATATACACATACATACATAATATACATACATATACGTATCCAGACCTGCGTCCGAATAGGTATGTGTATCAATAGAACAGAAAAAAATTACAACTTTTAAATTACTTCTCCGTGTTAAAGCCTGCTTTTTCAGATTTCTGGAACATTTTACATCTTACTACCCCCTTAAATAATCGAATTTTGAAAAATCATGAAAAGTGTTTTAGGTATTTATGTAAGCTTAATTCATATTTAAAAAAGTTCTCGATATCTCAACAGGTTTAAGAGATATAGCAGATTATTTGAAACTAGGTTTTCTAAATCCTTTAGAGGTAGAATTTTAAAAATAAATTACACTTCTTTTTAGGGAAATGGATAAGCTTCATTCTGAAGCAATAATCACCTCGATATGTCAACAGGTTTAAGAGCTATACAGGATTGATTGAAAACATATTTTTCGGCTTTTCACCCCCTTAATTTTAGAATTTCCAAAAATCCCGTCTTTGCAAGTGTCGTCGGCGTAGAGGGAAGCCACCCTCAACTCTTCATGTCTCTATGTCTTGTGATTTGAGCTGTGAGTGAGTGAGTGAGGCACACTATTTTATATACAGTGATGTATGTATAAAGACACAACTATGTGTGTGTTAAATGCTGTGTGATTGCTCTGTATGTGTGTTAGTTTTACGTTGCCCGACTATTACTGGGATAAGTACGAAGGCCTATGTGGAATTGGTAGACAACAAATTTGTGCGGATGGCTTTCTTGGAAAATGGAAAGCTCTAGTATGTAGAAGTAGTATTCCTGACAGGAAATGACAACAACTGACTTTGACCTATATATACTGTATATAAATGTTATTGAGCTAAATTACCAGAAATACAATTAACATTAAGTGCGCTGCCTACCACGCGTTTCAAGTGCGTTGAAATGCATAGCGAAATAAGTTTTCTTTGAAAAATATCCTACATGTGCCCAATGTGCCAATGTACGATAAAAATAACATGGCGGACAAAGACGGACTGTCATTGTTACGACACCATGCTCATTAAAAACATTGATACGCATCCCTCCAGCTTAGCTAAAAACGACTATTTCAGACTGCCGTACTTCAAAATGCAGTAACTCAAAACATTTTCTTGTAACAAAAAAATAATAATATCTCGACCAGTTTTCTCATGTCATTTAAGAGTCAAAATTGGTACGTTTTTACTTCTAATACGACGCAAAAGCCGATGAACATAAATACAGAAACTACGTGCCACGGACCACTGCATGACATGTTTTAAAATCCATAACAAATATTTTTATGATTAAAAAAAAAACGACAAAAGAGACAAAAAATCAAATCAAAATTTTAGTCATTTCTTTTCTAATGAATTTAAAAACATGTCAAGCAGTATCCCTAGACATATTGATTCAGTGCGAATTTTTTAATTTAGTTATGTTCGTTAGTTTTTTAGGCTTATAAGAACTAAAAACGTTCTAATTTTGAATTTGAAATGCCATTGTGGGAAAACTGGTTGAGCTAAATTTTTTTGTAGGAGGAAAAAGTATTTACAAGTAATGTCTACAAAACTAACACTATTTCTTACAAATATAAACTAAAAATGGTGGCTTTCTTGGGCACCCTTCAAGTCTCATAGTTAAAATGGATCGGCGCGGCGGGAATCTCGCACGCTAATGTGGCGACACGACATTTGCTTCTCACTTCAAGCTCATCACAATGGCTCCTTCGCTTTCCGTGAAAAGAATTTTGCCCCAGTTTGTTTCAATGTTTATTCTTTTCATTTTATCTTCTTATCTGTTTGTCCTTGGATATATTTGACCCGATTACATTTACGCATGCATGCCATTTACAGTAATTTTCGTCACCATTTTTTTTTTATTTTATGTTTGTACCAGATATTTTCTTTCCTTATTTTAGACACAATCTTATGGAAATTTTTTTTATCTCTCATAGTTTTTGCATAATGGATCGTAAAATTCAAAATTTTCATGTTTCCGTCTTAAGGTCGACACTAAACCAACTCACATATAAAACTGAAATATTCACAGTGAATATTCTTGTTGTAGGCTACAAGTTCATCTATACTAAACCGCAAAATAAAATATTTTTGTATTTAAATAAAAATGCTGAGATTTTAAAAATTAATCATTTTTTTAATACAAAAATATTTCATATATTTACTCAGTGGCAGAACCAGGAGGAAACACCAATGGCAGCCCGTCCTCAGGTCCTGCCAGGAAACTATGACCTTGCCACAGTATGTTGACCTTGAAGACGAGGTCACCTCCAAGCCACTCCTACCACTAGGTCTACACGTGCGCGGAGGAAGTCAACTTCACAGTTCATCAAGCCAAACACATTAGAATAATCGCTGGCTGCGTGTGACGAAGAACAATGCCCTTATAAGATTAGTGGTTCTTATTGGGGACCATTATCCGCCATTTCGGAATAATAGAACTCCTGCATTTAATATGGCGTACCGATTTTATATTATGTTTTATGCTTCGACATTGTATACCGTCGGAGTTAATTATACTATACCTGTGACCAGAAAAAATTACTTTCTTCCTTCGTAAGATTACTAGACAAAAACTAAAAAATGTAGTGAAGGCGTGACAATTTGGTAATTCGAAGATGGCAGGTACTGTTCCCCCTTAAGAGACGGAGGTCTTAATTTATTCTACATATTCAAAAATAAAGGTCTGCCTGTAAGAAACCCGTTTTTGGTTCCTTCAGAACGGCTATAAACTTATTTTCCAGATTTCTTCATTTGAAACTGCTAACCTGACTGTATTGTACCGTATAAAAAAACTTATTAGTTGATCCAACATGTAGAAAAGTACTGCGAACATTAGATTTTATAAAAGTGGGTAAAGTGTCAAGTATTTTGTCGTGGGATGCATAGTTTTTGAGAAAACTAAAATTAACATCTGGCGATTGGCCTCATAGACCTAGCTAACTTCGTCTTCTTAAGCCTACGACTACAGACCTTTCGCTGTGCACTAAACATCTAAACAGCTTCTTGCTATTTTCAGGTATTTGTTTTCATCAATAAATGTCCTACCAAGAACTAATGTCCCTCGCTGTTTAACGCGTACCATCAATACCTTAAGAGGGCGTGGTACATAATTCAACGCTAAAAGCATTAATCTATAACTGTAGGTTTCTGGAAGCCAATTTGCGAAAATTAAACAATAATAACCATATACAATAGTTTTAGCCAACGTCTTAAATAAAATTGTTTCCAGTGTTACGAACTTCTGAGGCACAATCTCTGACGCCGGAACCTTGTGCATTTAACTGCGGCGCAAGAGATCACGCGTAACGAATTAGTAATTCGGGATAAATATTTACTCATAAAGTTCGCAAATACCATTATATAGGATTGTCATTGAGTATTTTATCCACTTTGGCTTCGAAAAGAGCGTAGAAATCAATTTATTATTTCAGTGTTTATTTATCTACCACGCACTCTTAACTGTTCGCGTAGAGTCTCTCAGACTCTACAGTACTTATGTTTATTTAGTAAATTGTGCACAAAATGTACGAATGGAAATGTTTTGCTGTACACAAACACGGAAGTATCCCATATTAAACCAATTTATTTCATTTAAAGGCGTACTCATATACGAGACGCTACGCGATGAAGACGGATAATTTAGGGCTCGGTATATTTTATAAACGTTCGTGTGTAAATAGAGACGTAACGGTTACTCGTATAACAATATTCTTAAGACCATTCGGTCGTTCATGTCCACAAAAATCGTTCAGTTTGTAACTCCAACCCCTTGCAGAAATCATTCTAAGATCACAAAAATTCGCAAGTGTTCTGTTAATTCAGAAACTAATTCGTGTACGTGAATATAACTTTTACGGGCAATGTACAAAAAACAATAAACAGATTCAGTGAAAGTTAGATGAATTTGAGTCAGTTTTGGTGTATTTTCTGAGCTACCATACGGATTCTTTGAATTTTCGCTTATTTGATTTCTTTTAAATATTCGAGTCTCCAATACTTTGTAACATTTACCTCTTTTTCTCTCATACTATTTCTGTATTGTTTTTAACATCACACAGTATCTGTGTTAAATAATTAAAGCCGTTTGAAACTGATTTTTTTTTTAAAGTATGGTTACCGGTACTTCGGATTCTTTGAATTCTCGCTTATTTGATTTCTTTTAAATATTCGAGTCTCCAATACTTTGTAACATTTACCTCTTTTTCTCTCATACTATTTCTGTATTGTTTTTATCATCACACAGTATCTGTGTTAAATAATTAAAGCCGTTTGAAACTGATTTCTTTTAAAATTATGGTTACCGGTACTTCTATATAATCAATGTTACGTATAGTAAACGGATAAAAAGGAGACAAGGTAATTTCCTGTCGCTTGAAAAATTAATTGTTCTTAAACCTTGACCAGAAGTAAACTGATTGACCACCATTAAAAAAAAAAGTATTAATGCACTGAAAATGTATAACGTACAACATAATATTATGTTTGAAGCGTCAAAAATACGCAACTATAGTGACGACAATTTTTTATTTCTTTGCACTATTATTCGTTGCTATTTTGTTTAAAAAGTCGACACATATTTACTTACTCTGCGGAATAAAATTACGGTGTATCAGTTGTTTAGCAGTTTCTTCATAAAACTATCTCGTGCCATTCTAAGGACGTAAACAATTATTTTTCGCGGATAAATACAGCGGTAGCTATCTCATTTTGGTTTATTTTGTTTGAAAATTTATTCAAAATTGTAAATATATTTTTCGTAAACTACCATACTTTTTATTTATTTAGTCTAGCAAGTATTTCACAATATGTATGTAAGGTAACTTGGAGGAAGATGCCTGCCTGGGAAGAGATGCCATTATTTACATATCTTTAATGATAAAAAAAATAACTTGTAGCTGATTATAGACTTAATCAAATACCCAACGAAAATATTATCCTATCGTAGTACTGTTTAGCACATTTATTCAAATATCATGGTTTTAAAATCGGTTCAGTTTTGCACATTCCCCCGAGTTGCCTTAATTTGTTAGATAATGTATCGCCTTATTTTGAGCAGTTGATGAGGCTTGTGTGTTTGTAACTTGACGAGGGCGGTGAGGGGTTGTTGCGCTCGCAGGTTAGGGCTATTTATTCCTGCCAGTGTGGCGACCCTGTTGGCTGTCTACCAACAATGCGACACGCTAGGCTCGCTTCTGTGCCACATTCCTCACACCTCGGTCAGTACTTGTCACCATATTCTCTGCCACGACCAGCACATACTCTTAGCACTCCGCTCCATTATACAGGATGTTGCATGATTCATGCTGGTATAGGCGGTTCGGAATAAACTGAGCACTCAAAAAAGCCCTGCTTAAGTTCTATTTTCTGCCATTTCATATTTCTAACCTCTCTGGACACGTCACTGGATGGTTGAGCGTCTGAGATAAATTGTACAGTCAGTGACTGGATTTGTTTGTATGGACATACTCCATTGCGAAATAAATGACTGTCACAAGAAAACTAACTGTTAGTTTTCTTGTGACAGTCATTTATTTCGCAGTGGAGTATGTCCAAACAAACAAATCCAGTCATGAAATCCCATCGCACAGTTCTTTCAAAGATCATGTACAGTCAGTATAAACTCGTACAGTTTGTTTAAAAAAACTTTATTAATTAGGCTATATTAAATACAATAACGTCGATTTCGGTTGCAACGGAAGGGTTCTTACTGGGCAGACGACTACGCGTCAGTTCAGTGATATGAACCTAGAGGCTAGAATGAGTCATAGTTAGAGATTACGGTATATCGCTAGAGACAGGAAAAATTCGCCTGTTCACTGACCAGAACGCTAGCCTCCAACAATATATGTATTCTCAAGCAGACAGAGTAAAATGGGCGTGTGATTAGTTACATTTTTGTTATTGGTTCAGCGCATGAAGCATTGAAGCCAAATGTTGCAAAAATCTTTTCGCCATAAAATTGTGGCTCTAGTTATTGGCTGAGAGTTTTCAAGGACGTATAGAATATTCTATGATCCAAACGGAAAGTGACAAAAATTCACATGCGTTTGCATTCCAGCTCGTCCTGAAATGGATCTGCGAATTTCACGTCCCTCTACCAATCACTGACCTTGACACAAAGCTGCAGATGTCCACGTAAGACGTTGAAATCAAATTGTGCAAATCGAGGCTGTAGTAATAGATAGAGACCGGGAACATGTGTGGGTTCACCGAGCTGTGGGCTAGCTTCCAAGAATAAAGCTGGATTCATAACTACCACTAGAGATGATGGTTTATCGCGGGAAAACTTGACTATTTGCTAGACTTCAACATACGCTCAGCTTATGAAAAAATAACTGGCTTTCGCTTGTACGTGGAGCTGTTGCCCCAATTTGACTAAGCCAATAAGAATCCCGCTGTTGTAATATTTGATGCCTGTTATTGGTTTGCAGACAGCTACGGTGTGTCAGTGGTTTCAAGGCTATGTTGGTGCAAAAAATTTTCGCGATATACCATCATCTCTACATATAGCGTACGCACGCACGTACGTACGTGTAAAAGTACAAACACCTAGTGTGCACGCTATAGCATTCACATCGCCGCATAGCGTGCGTACGTACGTACCAGAGTTGACCAACTTCCTACTTCGTACGTACGCCAAGTGGTTGTTGTGAATACAGCATGTGCAAACGTAAGACTCGATTAAATATTAATTTATATTGTGAAGTCATTTATTTTGTGGTTACAAATAATTTCATTCGCTTCGAAAAATAAAGTATAGGTGATTCGGAATAAAGTGAGCACTAAAAAAAGCCCTGATTAATTACTATTTTCTGCCAGTTTATATCTTTCCGCTACATGTACACATCAACATTGCCATGTGCTTTTATTTACATAGTCTTGTACAATGTTTACATTTACGTTAAAGTGCTCCGATAAATTTTAGCTACAATATGTACTCATTAAATGCACGGGTGTTGAATACATGCTATACTCAGTAGTAATCTTAGTTATAAATACCTGCGAGTTAACGTCTTAAAACACTGGTTTCTCTGCGTCTACTCTAACGGCGCTATTAATTACCGTTACGAATCTCGTAATTCCATGCACAGTATATTCGAACTTTTAAATTAAAACCGTCACTAAAAAAACACACGACACACGCAACTCAAGAATTAAAATTCCGTTCAACATACTGCAGTGAACGACGACGTTGAATGTGTTTATCAGAAACCCATACTCATTACACAACGGAAAAACAAACTGAATGACGCAATGCGGCGAAAACCTAACTCTGATGCCATCTGTCGGTGAAATTTTAAACTATCTCTGCGGCGCGAAGCAATAGCGGCGTGTGCCAACGATAATCGAATCGGTTGCGTCGCTTTGTGCTGCCGCTAATTAAATAGAATTATGCAGTCAGTAGGTATGTCAGTAAGAACTTAAATAAATATTTTAAAGTATATTAAATAAAGAGAGGTCGTTTGCAATTGATGTTGTTTCACTAATGATGTATTCAAATAAGAAAATACACGGAACTACATGCAGTTATTCGCTACCAACCATACAAACAAAAATGTAACTGTTGTTAATGTTGGCTTATATGCAGTAACGGCTAGTGATTTTTTTCAAAGGTTAAATCTTTAGTGCTCACTTTATTCCGAATGGCCTATACGATAATTAGAGAGGGTGATTTACCACGGGAAAAGTTGACTGTCTGCTTGACTTCAATGTAATTTATTAATTCTCGACATTCTTCTTTCGTTATTGGTGTGTTCCTATTTGACTGGGCCAATGCTGGTTCATGTGCGCTACAGCTGAACGTCTGTGATTAGTAGAGTCACGATTTTGTCGCGAAAAGATTTTTGCCCCACTTTGTTTCAGTGTCTCCTGTGCACATCGGCAGCTCTGCTTCATGATTACTGGCAGCGTGTCTTTGTTAAGACACGTTTCTCATTCGACTGCACCAATCAGAATAAGATTATTGTGACTCCTTACGTCTGTAATTTGCCAAGACAAGTGAGGGTAAAATTATCCAATTACGGGCGATGTAGCAGAGCTGTAGACGTGCACATGACGCATCGAAACCAAATGTTGCAAAAATCTTTTCGCCATAAAATCGCGGCTCTAGTGATTAGTGTGTAAACAGCTAGACTGTGCCACATAACTAGCGTCCAACAACGTAAGGTGCAGAACGCTATCATGTTTCGGAGCATATACCGGTAGAAAAGATTCTCGAGATTGTCCACCACCTCTAACAATAATCTATTACTAGAGCTAAGATTTTATGGCGAAAAGATTTTTGCAACATTTAGTTTCGATGCGTCATGTGCACACCTGCAGCACTGCTACATCGTCTGTGGTTGGATGATTTTACTCTCAATTGTCTTGGCAAATTATAGATGTACAGACTCACAATAATCTTATTCTGATTGGTGCAGTGAAATGAGAAACGTGTCTGAACAAAGACACGCTGCCAATAACCTTGGAACAGAACTGCCGATGTGTACGTGAGACACTGAAACAAAGTGGGGCGAAAATCTTTTCGCGACAAAATCGTCGCTCTAACAATAATCTATTACCGACAATTTTTATGACATAAACAACTTCAGCGCATGCCTAGATTATTGATAATCCAACCTCTAATAGTTAACATACGTGCGTGTGCTCGTGCGTACGTTAAGTGTGGTTGTGAGTCCACCGTAAGTAGACGGCAGTTTCTCATTGGTTGCTCGCTGACAGTGATACCACGTGATTGGGCTCGCGTAAGTTGCTTATGTATTTCTGGTTCAACGTCCTCTAGGAGGTGTAGCATTAGCCAAGGACCAATTACGACAGTGGCATGAACTTCAAGTAGTTTGGAATATAGCTCATGTCCAAAAGAAAACGCGAATTGTTTTAAGGTCCATCATCTTTGGCTCAGTCAGAAAGGTACGGTAAGGAAAGAAAAGCGTTGAAAATGAATACAATACATTGAAACCTATCAAGCACTCAACGTTTCCAGCGATAAATCATCATGTCTAGACATAGTCCGAGTGTCTGGGACGTCCTTGGTGTCTCAGCACTGTAATAAATTATTATTTTTCATGTCTTTGAGAGGACCTCTAGAAAGTTTCCTTCGCGGTGAATTGCTAATAAATTACTTCTTATGGATCATTACTGCATCTTCTCCTTAAACCTGTCAACTGTTATTAATGACTCTGGTCCCCTTAGTAAGTAATATCTTGCTGTGTTGTTGACGCCTCAGATTCCTTTTTGTTCAACTCGGTGGAGCCTACTTACTGAAGGATCTTTTAATGGGAATCATCAGTACCTTCTATTTTATAACTTTCCAATTGTCGCTGTAAGGACAATACCAATATTAATTAAAATTTCCTCCTTAAGCGTTACCAAACTTACACCTTCTCTATTTTTCTTAGTTCTTGAATAGTGACCTACCAGAGGAAGAAAGTGTTCTTTTACAGGTATACTATAAGCAATAGTAGTCAAGCAATACCTACTGTATACAATATAAAAAAAATATTACATCTGCCTTGTCGAAGCATAAAACGTCATAAATAATTTTTACGACAAATTAAATACAGAAGTTCCATTATTCCTACGTGGCGGGTAGTGAACCTCCTCAAGGCACTTTGAAAATTACAAACAAGTTCGTTCATGAAAAAAAGAAGAAATTACCAATTTAAAATTATTTCCTAAATTTTCAGTCGTGTAGAATGCAGAAAACTGTTTTTGTCCGAAAGCGATATTTTAATAGGTGGTTCAAACACAAATAATACAATTTAACATGTGATTCACTACCCTCGATTTCGGCAGGGCAAAATAAGTGATATTGGGGGGGGGGGGGAAATTAACCAAAATTTTTATTGCTTTCATAATTTTGATATTTGTACAAGGTATTTTTGCTAACGTTTACTGTGACTATTTTTACTGTGATGATCGTTTTTTAGCTTTATTATTTTTTGTGTACCATGATACGTCAAAGTCAAATTCATAATTTTCTTAAAACGATTTTATAGGAAAACCAACTGACTTACCGAAACAAAATGACTCACACTGAAGGACAGTCTCACGGGTTACGTCAAAATATGCATAAAAGCGCATTGAATATTTATTGAATTTTTAAAAATATTCACAATATTGACAATTTTTTATTTCACATTAAAGAATTATTTTCAAATAAAAAAATTAATGCTCTTTTCATACATGTCTTGACGTAGCCTGTGAAACTGATCTTCAGTGTGAAGTATACTATTTCCGTAAGACACTAAGTTTCCCTGTCTGGTATAAAACCATTTTAACAAAGTTTGGACAACATGCCATTATACAAGAATTATGAAATACATAAAATTTTCATTAAGTAATAAATTGTCAGGTGTATGTTGACAAAACGAATACTATTTCGTACAACTATTAAAATTATTAAAATAATGAAACTTTTCGGTAAATTCCCTACTTAACTTATCAAACGAATTCTTGAAATTTTTCCCGTCCGTATAACAACCTGAGTTAATGTCTGACTAAATTCTGACATTTACATGTTGTAAGAGTACCTATATTTTGCAGGATGTATCAATATTTAAGGGTGAACATTCCTTGTGACATGACAGTGTATGGATAGGGAGTGGGGATGTTGCAACTGTCAATCAGTCAACTAACACACCACGGCTGCGGTAGGAAAGGACAAAATTATTGTCAGTCATCTGAAAAATTAGTATTGTTCAGGCCTGTAACCAGGATTTTTATTTCGAGGGGATTTTATTCACTGTTACTCCTTAGGTTTTTTCACGATGGTCGCAAAAAAAAAAACTATTCGCGGTTTTTGAAAGTATTTAACAAAAAAATAATAATTGTTTTTAGGCAATAAAAATAGTCACCTTAATGTTTTAAAAATATTTTCTATTAATTTGTATTTACTTTTCTACTAAATTAAAACCCGAGATATCCCGGAGTTTTCCATCACAGTGCACGTTTATTTTAATAAAATACTTTACATTGATTTAAATTATTAGAAATTAATTCGTCTGAAATAAAATTTCCAAGATCCTATTTTTACACTACAAAGAGAAAAGTATCCAAATTAACGTGTTCATTTTTATGGTAACTAACAAGATGTTTACTAGTAATGTCTCGAAGTATACGGGATCAAATTTTAAACCATTTGCCTCCGCAGGTTGTAAAATAACAATAAAATATAATTTTCACAGAAATTAAAATTTATGTTACAAATTATCGTTCCCTCTAGGTAACCACTGATAGATGAAATCAGTAATATAAGTATCACAAAACATTTTCGTATTCATTCTCTCCGTCATTGAATATTAAGTGGCATGAAATACTTATTCTATAGCAAGCGTTATGAAAACGTGCGTAAACACATAACATCCACACAAATGCCTCATGGATGTAGTTGCAGCTACAAATAATGTTGTCAGGATGTACAACTTCAAGAAGTTAAGAAGCGTCTAAATTAGCACAATTTCATGATCATTAGTTTATTCTAATTTCTCAAGGAATAATATACCTACAATAACAACTTTTTTGAAGCACAGACAAAAGCCGTATCTCTGTTACTATAGTAGAAATTATGATGGAATATCAGTATTATTATAAAAAAACTGTGATTTCAGCAAAATATTGTAATATAGTGCAATTTATTTGTAATACACATTCTGTCCAGTTTTCTCTTCTACACTCACAGATACTCCCCTCAGGTCAATGTCACCTTGGTTTCCATCCCTCATGATCTGCTCAGATGAGAATACGCACAGCTGTGTTCACAGTGAACTGTACATCCAGCCGTTTGCTCGGGTCTCTGAGATATGTAGGGACGCAAATGTGACCATTAGCATTTCAATGTCATTTAATTATTGAAATTATACTAACTGCAATAAAAAAAAACTTTAGGGTACAGTTTTGTACACCTACTTTGTGGTTTTTCACTTGGTTACATCTGTTCTGTTCTGTAAAAAATATAAATACTTATTTTCAGTAATTTTGACAGAAAAGTAGACATATAAATTATGTCTGAAAGGCAGGAATCTATCTAACCCTGTGTGCAGATTGACAAATTTTTTTCCCATGCATCAACGCTTTTAATAGAGTGTTTAAGTAGGGGGGGGGGGTAATTTTATATTTGTACGGAATGTGTTAGTTTTATAGACGTTACTTGTGAGTCTATATTTTTCTCGTACAAAACAATAGGTTGAGTCAGTTTTCCCATTATGGCATTTTAAAATTAAAATTTTGCATGTTTTTACTTTATGCACGCCGCGAAAACCATTGAATGCAATGCAATAAAATAAATTCACACCGAAAGTGTATGTCATGGGCTACGACTTAAAGAATATTAAAATCCATTTACAATATTTTTTGCAGTAAGAAAATGTTATAAGTGGCAAAAAAAAAATCAAAATTTCATATATTGTAATGGTTTATATAGATATTTCAAGCCATAGCTAGCGACATGTAGTTCCAATGTGAATTATTTATTTTCATTGTGTTTATTGGTTTTCGCGTTGTGCATAAAATAATGACATACAAATTTTGACACTGAATGCAATTTCGGGAAAACTGGCATAGCTGATCTTATTTGGAAGAGTATAATGCACTCCAAATCCCGTATTCACTTATTTACCTGAGAAGTGACAATAGATCATCGCGGGTTGCCTAAACACAGGCGCAAGTCCGACACAAACACAACTCTTTCCTCGCGGTGTCTTTGTTATCTACGAGTTATGTGTACACGACCGTTGCACGGCCTGATAGACGCGGGATCAACGTACCACAAACCAGCCCCCCTTACCCCTCTCCCTATCTTTGTTCCTTCCTCGTGACAGGCGAGTAACCGACACGTGCTTAGTCTACCCACGGAACATAAGTTATGTACTGAATGTCCACAAACAACCGCTTAAATAAGCACACAAAACTAATACTGAGATAAATTGGAGACGATAACGTTAGTGGCAAAATTATGTACGTATGCACAATGTGGCAACATTGCACTGTAGTTAGTTCTCTCTTGCACTCCACAGATATCTTACTTATCTAACTACTACTGATCTGACCTGCCTATTACGTGTTATGGCATGGGTGGATCCAGGTCTAGAGATTCGTAGTGCTGTAAGTCAGAAATATGTAGTAATGTTATTGTTATTCATAATAGATACAGAAATATATAGTAATGTTATTTTTATTCACAATAGATACACACATTTTTGAAAATAAATATCTGAAACAAATATTTCACACTTAAGGCGACCGCCTACCCCACGCTTCAAATCGTTGCAGTGTGTTCGGAAACAGGTTTTTTTTCGACGAAAATATTCTACGTGTGCCCACTGTGCCAACGTACGAAAAGAGAACAAACTTCAGACAAGGTCGGAACCTCATTGTCAACACGCCACGTTCATTTAAAACAATGTTTCTAAGCCCTCCAACATGGCTAAAAACGGCCTTTTCAGACTGTCGTACTTCAAAATGTACTAACCGGATGTATGTGAAACTCAGGTTGCGACCTGGACTTAACTTAGTTACAGTTTTTCCACCAATACAATTATGTGGTCACCGCTTAGTGTCCCACAATAAAAACCGTTCGGCGGGAAGCTTGCACGCTAGTTCAGCGCTTGGCTCGTTGAGGCGACGCGGCATTTGATGCGCGCTTCAAGGTCGACCTTACTACTCCGTCGCCTTTGAGCCACTCACTAGTGGGTAGACGGCGCCCTTAACAGGATTTCTGAATACCATTAGACTATTGCAAATATTTATTGCAATTTGCATGTGAATACAAATAATTATTTACCGGCAATGTCTTTCAAGTGACTTACAACGCCATAAATCTAGCCTCTCATAAGTGCGAGAGGAAATGTGTGGGAAGGTAGGCTTGCAGGGGTAAGTGGTACAAACACAGCATTGCAGAGGCTTTGACGTCATACACTTGACCTCCGCTGTTGAACTGAGTAGCTTGCAGATGAAAAGTAAACATGGTCGGCGCTCCATAGCCGCCCTCGTCGCAGGAGGAGCGTATTACCCGCGCACAGATCACCACACTGTACAGAGGCGCAACACATCAGCGTGGTTTATCAGTGCTGCCTACCCCAAAGTCCTAGCGAGAGCAGGTATATTTACATATTTCACTGTAAGAGATGAGTTACAGTTTCTATTGCTGGTTTCCACTTGTACGTTGAGCTGTTACCCAATTTGACTGAGCCAATAAGAATCCCGCTATTATATTACTTGAAGCACTGAGGGTTTACCGTGGGAAAACTTGACAACACACGTTCAGCTTACCAGATAATTACACGCCTTTAGCTTGATTTTGGAGCTGTTACCCCATTTGACTGAGCCAGTAAGAATCCCACTATCATATTATTTTATGCAATTCTTGTCGGCAGACAACTACTTTATGTCTAGAGACACCGGAAAATCGCGAAAATATTTAACATAGTCTCCAATAAACTGTAGTATCTCAATAGTAACACGTGTGAACGGTTTTCTGGCAAATCACACACGTTCTGTGTTAAAACTGTACAGTTCTAATTGAGTCTGTTGAAAAGGGATACAGTATTTCATGTATACGATAGCGGATATATAGAGCCACGATTTTGTCGCGAAAAGATTTTTGCCCCACTTTGTTTCAGTGACTCACGTGCACATCGGCAATTCTCTTTCAAGGTTATTGGCAGCGTGTCTTTGTTCACACACGTTTCTCATTTTACTGCACCAATCAGAATAAGATTATTGTGAGTCTGTACGTCTATAATTTGCCAAGGGAAGTGAGAGTAAAATCATCCAACCACAGACAATGTAGCAGAGCTGCAGGTGTGCACATGACGCATCGAAACCAAAAGTTGCAAAAATCATTTCGCCATAAAATCGCGGCTCTACCAATATAGGGGCAAAACCTTCAGTGTTATACATAGCATGTTAGAGCCTATCAAACAATCAACTTTTCCCGTGATTTACCAGCGTCTCTATTTACGTCAAACGTGTATCGTCCTATGTACATGTTGCAATAAACTACAATGGGTTCTCTGATACGTAGACTAGCCTCCAGGAATATCTGTGACGTCACGCAAGCAGTAGTTGCACATTGGTTGTTTGCTGACACTGGGATACCACACGATTGGATGTTCGATTGGTAGTTGCTTCTTTGTTATAAGCTCAGTGCCTTACAAGTGGTTAGCAAATAAGTCAAAGATCACATTGCTAAGGCCACGCTTTTGTCGAGAAAAATTTTTGCCCTACTTTGTTTCAGTGTCTCACGCGCACATCTGCAGCTGTGCTTCATGGTTATTGGCAACGTGTCTTTGTTCAGACACGTATATAATTTGACTGCGCTAATCAGAATAATATTATTGTGACTCCGTACGTCTGTAATTTGCCGAGGCAAGTAAGAGTAAACTCATCCAATCACAGACGATGTAGCAGAGCTGCAGATGTGCACATGACGCATTGAAACCAAATGTTTCAAACATCTTTTTCGCCATAGAATCATGGCTCTACTATTGCTTGCGCCCCCTGATTTTCGCGAAAAGAATATTGCAACAATTTGTTTCAATGCGTAATGTGCACATCTGCAGTTCTGCTTCGTGTCTTTATTGGGAGGCATCGCTTATTTGAAAGTGCCAACGATGCCAAGGTCATAGCGACACAACATGTCTGTGATTAGTGGGTAGAGCTCCAAGATTTACTGAGAGTTAAAAACATCCAATCATCGACCACGAATCAGAGCTGCAGATGTGCACACGACGCACGTTGCGAAAAGTGAAACGAACTTTCACTTGTTTGAATTCTAGCTTATGATCAAGTGAAAACGCGATTTTTTCAGGCGCCTACCCAATGAGTAGAGACCTCGAGAATTCGCGAATTTATTTGGGCACAAGTTAGAGTTTCATCAACTGTTTGTGCCTCTTTCGCAATTGGCTTTTAACTTATTTGACACCTCCTGGAAGTCTCTGAGCCTGTAATACGAATGTAACTAACACGGACGTATATCACGTTAACAGCAAGCATCTAATGAACATCTGTTGTCTGCTTCTGTTCACAAATATTCTTGCAGGCTAACCTACAGGTCGGTGAACCAGCGAATATTTCCGGTCTCTACTCATGAGTCTCGGAGTTCTACCACCAATCACAAAAGTGTGTTGTAGTAGCAACCTTGTTCTGATTGGCACAGTCAAATGAGCGACACAACTGCAAGAGACATTGTGCTGAAAAAATCATAAAGCACAGCTCCAGGTGTGCGTGTACAACACTGAACCAAGTTGGTGCAAAATTCTTATCTCCAGTAACCACCGGAGGTCCGGAGCATGGAATCGAACCCGAAATCGTTCCAGGTGAATGCTAGGGCGTTTCCGGCCGTGGCAGTGTTTCAGGCGCATGTATACAACCCGCATTAACCCCACATAAATCAAGGCTAATTTTACGTTCTCTATAACAATAAGAGTATTACACATATCAACAATATCTTCACGTTTTATAAGAGAAAGAGTCGTTCTTATTTTCTCTGTGTTTGTCGAAGTCAAGTACAAAGAATGGTTGCTACAAATTTTACGAAACGTCTTTTTACTATCACGTTGCTAATGTAACCGCTTGTTATGCTTCGTTTTACAGAACGCAGCTCTATTAATAACGGCTGTGTCTTTGATAAAGCCTGAAGATTACGTTGATATTTGTAATACTGTTATTGCTATAGAGTACGTAAAATTAGCCTTGATTTATATGGTGTTATTGCGGGTTGCATACATGCGCCTAAAACACTGACACGGCCT
>PNEQ01119962.1:19411-73846 GCA_003012365.1 Medauroidea extradentata
AAAATTAGCTCATATAGTTTTCCCGTAATGGCACTTCAAAGTCAAAATTTGCGTGTTTTTACTTCATACAAAACTTGAAAACCAGATAACATAATGAAATGAAAAAAATCACATCAAAACCACATGTCCTGGTCTATGGCTTGTAGCATTTAAAACCCGTTACAAAAAATATTTATGTGAAATAAAAAATTTCAAAATTGGAAATTTTTTTTGGCACTTATAGAAATTTATTTTAAACACAAAAATATTTTATAATGGGTTTGTATATGCTTCAAGCCGTCGACGGCGACGTGTAGTTTTGATGAGATTTTTTCCATTTCATTATATTTACTGGTTTTCAAGTTTTGTATGAAGTAAAATTATACAAATTTTGACTTTGAAGTGACATTACGGGAAAACTGGCTGAGCTAATTTTGTTTTGTTAGAGGTAAATGTACTCTTCAGTAATGTCTATAAAACTAACACTATTTTATACAAATATAAAATTATGAATTTTTCCCCACTTGAACGCCCTTAAAGGGGAGTGGTAGGCAATTGTATTGTGTTTTCCGTTTTTGAGTCGTAACATTTATTCAAATTGTTTTATCATAATAGTCTCTCCGTAACTTTGTAGGCCCAAACCATACCTATTAATACAGCGATAGTGCAATTAATTTATTTAAAAACAATCCACAAGTAAGGTAAATCTACCCCACATCGTGATACTAAGACTTCTAAATTCAGCAACAGAAATAATATGCTAAACACTTTAATAGAGCTCTCACATTTGATACATTGATGCTTGCTCTCTATTGGTCAGCTAGTGAACTCGCTGTACAGACACTTTCCAATTCTGTGAAGACCGCAAAGTAGTTTATCACGATATTAAGTTGTATCACGATACATGGTCAGTTTATCCTAAACCATTTTTGTCATTTCTCGGAAGTCTCAATTTACTTTCTATACAAATTACATATTCATAGGTTAAAGAGAGAATTAAGTACTTACTCCGATTTCAGGGCTTAACTTAGGCGATGCTAAAGATATTTAAGTTCCGGTTACGCGCTGGTGAAACAATTTAAGGTGCTAGGCAAGCCCTAACTCACATTTTAACAATACTTAATTTCAGTACGCATTCGTGAAACAGGCCACCAGTGTCGTAGTTTGGCGATGCAGTAGTTGACGTTACAGTCGCCAGAAGCGCCGATGTCGCCTGTAGCTCGAGACAGACTGTTGAGATGTGAGGAATGTATCCACAGAATGATCACCATGTGTGCGACACGTGTGCATTGCCTACTATATCTTTGACGCACTCCTCTATGATATGGGGAGGTGGGATTGTAATTGAACCAGTGACGTTGTAAACGGGGGGGGGGGGGACACGTCCCCTCAAACAATTTCGTATTATTTAAGATTTTTTAAGATTAAGATTTCCTTCAGTTGTATATTAAATATTTTGATGCAGAAACTCTTTAAATAGCAGCATTTTGCACCTTAAAATATAAAGTTTCACGGTGGAGGACTCCTACACACCCCTTTATTACGTAGGTTATATGAACACTTTCTCTACCAGTGACGTCCCCCCAAAAAGCCGATGATTGAACCAAGGAGTGCAAGACCAATTCTGACGGTCTATCTCTATGTGTGCCTAATTTGAACGACGCCACTAATGATTTTCATTTAAAAAAATCGTATTCCCCAAACGTTGCTAAAGTACGCGATTCCTTATTTCCGTACGTTGTTACAATGGGCACAAGTGTAACAGTTTTGTTAGGTAAATTATTTCCCCGTACATTACAACGCATTTGTGGCGTGTGGTACGCGGCACTCTTAATATAAAATAGCAGTGTCGGTAATATTAACAGTCTGTGGAACATAAGTGCTTAGAATTTCATGTCTGAAGTTGCCATGATAGCAATACATAGGCCTATTTAAATATTAATAGCTACTAGAAGTTTTCTAAACGTCAACGGTTTAGCGTAAACAGTATATGACAAGGGTTATACGTGCGACGAGGTAAGCTATAATTAGAGATGATGGTATATCGCGGAAATGTTTTGTGCCAACATAGCCTTGAAAACACTGACACAACGCAGCTGCTTGTAGACCAATACAGGTCACCAAATATTACAATATCGGGATTTTATTGGCTCAGTCAAATAGGGTAACAGCTCCAAGTGTAAGCTAAAGCCAGTAATCTTGAGGTAGGCTCAACGTGCGTTGAAATCCAGCAAACAGTCAACTTTTCCCGCGATAAACCATCATCTCTAGCTATAATTAGAGCCAGGGAAATTACAATAATTCAATGAACCGCATGATAGAATCCATTGTCCTATGCGTATTAAAGCCCCGTATATTCGTTCACTGTGTGTTGTTCCACTGAGTGGCAGCTAGAGGACAGATGGCCAGGGCACAGAATAGTTGAGAATACAGAAGTGAAATAGCAGGTAGGCCAGCGAACTCAGCCACACACGCCAGCAAAATGGCTTCCCTGGCCAGCAACATGGCGGAAACACCTACCGCCAATCATCGTGCGGTGGCTGCCCTGCTAGCCTGCAGCCAGGCCAATAGGAAACCTGCTGTAACATGTAGGAGCCAAACAGACGCGGGGCTGGTATCAACAGTCTGGGGCAGCCAATAAGCGGCCAAGTTCGTCAATACCAAACGAGCCGCCGCGTTATTTCGCGTCTGTATTGCTATCTAGTCTGTGGCCAGGGCTTGAGTATGTACAGGATAGTGCATTCTAACATGCAGTTCATTAAATCCGATAATTTTTCCTGTCCCTAGCAATAATTTTCTCCTTTACGATGTCTCTAGAGACAGCGATTTATCACGGGAAAAGTCGACTGTCTGCTATGTTTCAAAGAAATGTGTGCATTTGTGACGTTAAATATATTGTTAGAGAAGATCGTATGTCGCGAAAATTAGTTATACTAACATACCCTTGAAAACACTGTACTTTCTTGTGACATATATTATTGGGTGATATACATCTGACATAACGTAGCTGTCTGCAGACCAATAACAGGCACCAAATATTACAATAGCGGCACTCTTATTGGCTCAGTCAAACAGAACAACAGCTCCACATACAACTGAGAGCCAGTAATCTTCTAGTAAGCAGAACGTGCAGTCAACTTTACCCGTGATAAGCCATCATTAGAGATGATGGTATATCGCGAAAATTTTTTGCGCCAACACAGCCTTGAAATCACTGACACAGCGTAGCTGTCTGCAGACCAATGCCATGCATAAAATGTTACAATAACCGAATTCTTACTGGCTTAGTCAAATAGGGCAACCGCTCCACGTACAAGCGAAAGCCAGCAATCTTTTTATAAGTTGAACTTAACGCTGAAGCCTAGCAAATAGTCAAGATTTCCAGCGATAAACCATAATCTGAATCTATTGTTATTAGCGTGTCCCTATTTGAACAAGACATCCTCTAGAGGCACGATTATTTCGCGTATTGATTGTAGGTCAGGTTGAACGTCAATAACGTATACTTCTCTGTCATCACTGTGACCGGACAACAGTTGTTTTGATACATATTTGACGACTGCAAACCAGTAATAAATAAGGAAATAACTCGTGGTGAAATCACGTGGTACCCGCATGCATGGTTAGAAGCCAATGAACAATCGATAGAGACATGCAAAATTCGCGTTATCATTTGGTAGCTGACTAAACTTCACTTTCCTATACATTACAAGGCATAATCTGCGATTCAATTGCCCACGATATTTTATGTGTTGTCATTTACGTGTGCTACGTCTATACACAGGGTGGCCTCTCTACCGTGTAAGTATTCTCCGCGGCAAGACACGACGATATCGGCCAGCGGGAGACGTCGAACTTGGAGTCTAGTCAACTGTCAGAAAATAACGCGAATTTTGCATGTCTCTAACAATCGACAATGCCGGTTCGTATATAGGACTGAGAAGTCTAGGCTGCTACTAGATGAATACGCGAAATACTCGCGCCTCTACCTATGACTAGAGACGAGAAAAATTCGCGGGTTCACTGACCAGTAAGCCAGCCTCGACGAATATTTATGAACTGAAGCAGCTGCTCGCTAACACAGTGAAATGGGCCTGTAGTCAGCTACAGTCCTATTATAAGTTCTGCTACCTCCAGAAAGTGTCGAGTAAATCAACGGCCAATTATGAACGGGATACAGACCCATAATTACTGAAACTCTGGCTACGCCTAAAAGAAAACGCGAAATTTTCAGGTCTCTACCTATCACGTCACGTTAATGAACGTTTGTGACTCCCACTGAAAACATTTAACTCCTATCGAACTACCGTCGTCCAATCAGATAACTAGTAATTCGGAACTTTTACTCGTGCCATACATGTCCGCTACTTTCTACTCTTTTTATGCTCCGTGGTGGTCGAGGGGTTATACCTCCCGCCATTCACCTAGGCAATCCGGGATCAATTCCCGGTGGGTTTTCTAGGGTAACTCTCATTTCACCCGCCTATCTCATTCAGTCACTACTCAACACAGAGCCAGATTTACCATTAGGCCCATTAGGCCAGGACGCAACTTTCACAAGGGCGCACTTTTACTGAGGAAGTTTCCGTCATTGTTTTTAAAACTGCCAATATAGCGACCAGTAAAAAAATTATTGGCTTCAATATTCACGCTGTGGACTAACGCTCTCTCTGTTAATATTATATGATCTATGGTTTACAGTAGTTTTAAAATAACTGTATTACAGTTAAACTAATTACGTTGTAATTACTATTATTGTTATTATACTTTGCACGAGGATAGATCATAGAGATTTTAAATAATGCGGTGTTGTAAATGGGAAAAGGACGCGAGAGGCTGCGAGGGATGCTGAGATTCACGGACCTAGGGCGCCGAGATGCATAAACCTGTTCCTGGCTCAACACTCATCTCACCTATTTCTCGGGTCGGAGAGCGACAGGCATATCTCGCTAGTCTCTCATACACAATGTAATCCTCGGGGCCGCGGTAGACGCAGTGGCTAGGACACTCGCCTCCCATCACGGTGATACCCGTATTTTCGCAGGAATCGTGCCGGACGATTCCGCTGGTCGGCTGAATTTCTCGGGGATCTCCCGTTTCCCCTGCCCCTTCATTCCGACGCTGCTCCATACATCATGCCACCCTTCACCAGGGCTAAATACCTAGGTGTCGAGCGCTGACCAATATATCTTCGCTTCAATTCACAATGTGTCACTGCCCGAAGGCGGGAACACGTTGTTGATTTTCGTCTCTTTTGTCGGCGCTCCGTAGTTAATTGGGGTAGGGAGGTATTTATTTGTGGCGACTGGCGTCCCTGAACTGGCGAATATTTGCGGCCGCTTCTAGAACAAGCTTAGGGGAAGGGGGAAGGCTGGCCTGGGTGCGGAAGCTCTGGCAATGAAGGGCATTGGCTGGGGCAGGAGGGAGAGGGGCGCCTAGTTAATGGTCCCGCCACGCAACAAGAGGTCCAGCTCAGCGAAGGTCAGATGGGAGCCAGTGTAGTAAATATAGTGACGCCGGCCTTGAGCGGACATCCTCGTCAGTGACTGCACAGACGTGGGACATTCATAGTGTTTATGTTCGGCTTTTGCTTGGCCGAAGACACTTCATACTGGCAACCCTCCACGCACATAGGTCAGGTTAACTTAGTTTACATTCTGGTTTGTCCGGTTCGGTTCGGTTCGGTTGAGGTAGGTCACGTTTACAGACCAGAAAAATTCGTGGGTTCACCGACCTCTAGACTAACTTCCAAGAACATCTGTGGACTCAAGTAGACAAAACTGCTCACTGGTAAGGCATGGACACATACTAGATAGTAATACAGACGCGAAACCACGTGGCGGCTCGTTTAGTATTGGGGAACTTCACCGCTTGTTGGCTGGTTTCCTATTGGCCTGGCTGCCGATTATCAGACCAGCTGCCTAACGCAGATTGGCGATATGCGTCTCCGCCATGTTGCTGGCCAGGGAAGTCAATTTGCTGGCGTGTGTGACTGAGTTCGCAGTCCTACCGACTATTTCACTTCTGTATTCTTAACTATTCTGTGTCATGGAAGTTTTCGCGAACAGATATTTCCCTAATAGCAAACATCAACTGTCCCACTTTTGCAAATATGATCGTGATAAGCAGCCCACAGGCAGTAAACATTCGGAATGCACCCGCGGCCACATGTGGCATACATGGTGCAAAATGAAATCACCCACACATTAACCACAAGTGTACCACAAGTATTCTTATTATACTCAGACGCGTGTGGGTTAGTTTGCTAAGTCTGCTTGAGGACCATATACTGAAATATGTCAGTCTTTTTAAACTAAGTTGCCCACATTAAAATTGTTTCAGTATAACTACAAACATATTTACTGATATGGCCTGATTAATAACCATTCCAGCAAAAGTTGACCATCATACTGGCGAACGTTCGCCGCTTCTGTCAGCAGTTGGTCGACTGAAAAATGGTTGGTTTTGCTAGTAGGGTTGCGTCACTTTGTTTCATTGTCTTACGTGCACATCCGCTGGTCTGCTTCGTGGTCAGTCATTGGATGTTTTAACTCCCATGTGTATTCTGAATCGTGTTATGATTGGCGCAATCAAATTCAGAGGAGTCCTTGACTGGCGCGCGGACGGCGTTGCAATGTGTCACGCGTATTCTTTTTTACGAGAAACCGCTAAAGAGTGCGTTGTAGATAAACAAACCCTGAAAACATAAATTGATTTCTACGCTTTTTTCGAACCCAATATGGATAAAATACTTAATGATAATCCTAGATATTGGTATTTGCCAACTTTATGAGTAAATATTTATCCAGTATTACTAATTCGTTACGCGTGATCTCTTGCGCCGCAGTTAAATGCACGAGGTTCCGGCGTCAGAGATTGTGCCTCAGAAGTTCGTTACACTGGAAACAATTTTGTTTAAAAAGTTGGCTTAAACTATTGTCTAGGATTGTTATTGTTTAATTTTCGCAAATTGGCTTCAAAAAACCTACATTTATAGATTAATGCTTTTAGCGTTGAATTATGTACCACGCCATCATATCATGTTTATCCACGAAAAGAACACACACTTGAAACTATGCTTCTATGTCTTAAAAAATTCAGCACGCCTGTTAGAAACAGGATTTTCGGGCCTCTCAAAATGGCAGCCAGTTGTAAATGAGGAAATAATTTGTACAGTTATCACAAGCTGCCCGTTTGTACGGTTAGAAGTCAGTGTGTGTATAGGTCGTTCGCGATGAAGTGAGCACTTTTGGTGATCATCATGTCTAGAATGTTGATTTAAAAGTATATTTAATTATAACTTCACACGTTAACTTTCCAGTACGACACCATCTATATGCGTTGAATGTTACTCTCGTGGCTTTGTTTATATTAAAATGTGGCAGGAAACCATAAATTATTTGAAAGTAAAAAAAAGTAACGACGATTTCAAAAGTGTTCACATTATCCTGAACCACATATAAAGGACTTAAAAATGTAGGCTGCTGCCTGATGAATCCGTGAAATTAACACACCTATCCATACTACCGTACACATCAACTTAGCTCCATGCTAGCTATAAATCCTTTCACAAATCTAATGTCAGTTCCCATGGCCATTTCCACAGTTCGTAATAACTAGTGATATGAAGTAGTGGGGAAAATATCTCTTGCATTGCATTCTGGAGGGCCTGGGTTCAATTTCCGCTCCGGCCATCCTTATTTTACGAGTTTATTAACTCGTCTTATTTCTTCATATTAAAAAAAACATAATTCAGAACTGACTTGTGAAACAACTATAATAATTTAAATAAAAGTAATATACTTCGTTAAACCAATACCCCGATAAGCTAGACACTTGCCCCAACTTTTTTTTTTATTTCTCCAAACCATAACCTACAGTGCAATATAAACTGGCTTCTTTGTCTGTTTGTTTGCCTTTTCGGTACAAATTTTGTTTGTTTAAAACCGTTTGCGAAATTTGGCTACACACAAGACTAAAAAACATAAACCAATTATTTAAATAAAAAACTTATACACCAAGTATTTAAAACGGAATAAAAAGTATACAATAATATCTCCTGCGAAAACATTTCAAATATTTAAAACGCTAAACATGGTGCGCATGCACGCATAGTTCACTTACGGGCTTGTTCCCGAGTTTTTTTCAGATTGGTGCCAATAACTCAAATATTTTTAAACCAAAAGTTATGAAAATCACACGATGCACAATACTGTGGACGCGTCTTTTTAAATAATGTACCATTCCCCAGCAAAAAAAAAAAATAATTTCCTTCATTTTTGCTTATTTTCACGACGAAAAACGTGATACTTTGGGTAATGAAATCTAAAAAATAATTCAGTATAATTCTACAAAAAAATTCAGCAACAAATTATAACATATGAGTAGAGCCACGATTTTATGGTGAAAAGATTTTTGCCCCATTTGGTTTCAATGTCTTATGTTGACATCCGCAACTGTGTTGCATGACCAGTGATTGGACGTTTTAACTGTCACACGTCTTGAGGTTCTACTGACAAGTCACAGACATATTGCGTCACAATAGCCTCACTGTTATTGGTGCAGTCAAATGAGGGACGTGTCTGAACAAAGACACACCAGGAAGCAGAGCTGCCGAGGTGCACGCGAGACACTGAAACAAAATGATGCAAAAATCTTTTCGCGACAAAATCGTGGCTTCACATATAAGTGTCAAAACTGTGCAGCGAAATTTTGATATGACTATTAGGTAGCAATAAAAAAATATTTTCGAAATCACTGAAAAACTCCGTAACAAGGCCTTAAGTCACTAACGTTCTTATTTCACGGCAAATGATAACCGTAGTATGAGTTTTCTAGACAGCTACTCTCTTGACTGCTTATTATTACATATTGCATGCGCCCTGGGTTTTCGTTCTAAATCTTATTAGTATTTTAATAAGATAAATTAATTCATATTTTTTAGTCCGTTTTAAAAACGAGGTAAATTATTATTTTTAATTAATGTTATTATAACTACTTCTTGTGCTATGGTAGACTACTGAACCGTTTTATTCAAACTGCTATATCCATGGAAACAGTTGTATAATAAAGGTCTTCCAACACAGTAAAAAAAACCAACAACACAAATTTTACGTAACGGAAACTAAAACGACACAAGTGTAGTTCAAAGATAGAATTATTCCATTTAATTAGCTCAAGAGATAAATATATGTGGCTCAAGGGTTAAGTGCTGGCCTTCGGCGACCTATTAACATTCATGTCGAGATTATTCCCGACAAAGCATGTTCATTGGATGCCGACTTCGCCGAGCCACAAATAATAACTTCGGCACTAGAAGGTTCCAGTGCAAATGTATTCAAGTAATTGTTCTTATTTTGCCTCGCAGGTCACAGATATTGAACTCGTTTATAGCGCGACCTAACATGACCTTGAACACGATCTCGATTCATCGTGCGTCGACCCGTGGGCTGGAACAGAGCTCACTCATACCAAAATACTGAAATAAAATTCCCGCACGAACTACACTGAACTGTTCGATGTTTTATTTTAATTGGACTTTACGTCTCGTCCAGCGAGGTTATTAAACACGGCAACATACACAACTTAGTACAAGAACAGGAACTGGGAGAGGAATCGGCCATGGCCTTTGTTAAGTAACCATCCGAGCATTGTCTTGGAGCGACTGTGGGAAACCATGGAAAACCTAAATCATGATGACCGGAGCCGTGTATCGAACCCGGGTCCTCCAGAATGGGAGTGCAACCATTTACCGCAGCGCCAACTTGCTCTGAAGGCTGAATGTATTACAGGTATAACTTCACATTAAGTTTATTTAATTCGTTAACAATTTAAACAGTACTAAACTGTAAGAAAGATATAGGTCTGTAACTGTCCCCATGTAACGACATGCATGACGTCCAACAGGCATAAGGCTGGTTTACAGTGCTTAGTATTAATACTGTGTAAAATGTTTGGCCAATCAGAAGCCCTGACAGCGGTACTATGTTGGCGCATGACGTTCGCAGATAATAAAGAACTTGTTTTTTACCGGATAGTACAGAAAAAATTAGTGAAATTGTTGCAATGTTTTGAAGTGACATTATTACGATAGAAACGAAAATCATTCTGTACGTCATATCTTGGTACATTAAAAATAATAATATATTATTTAAAAATAAAACTATTAAGTTTTACGTATTTTCTGCACGTCGACAACGGTATCAACACAAATTTACCCACAGCTAAAACAGCCATATTTCTACGTCTTATTACTAAGCTGATGACCATTGCAACAAGCCCTCGGCACTTGTGTTTGTGTTTATGATATTGTTTTTATCGTAAAGTTCGTTACAGCCTAGGTTTAATATAAAAAATAGTTAATTACAAATAATAAAATAACTTTCCTCCTCGCTGGTGCATACAAAATAATTTGTTACCTCGTATAAATAATGTTATCTGAAAAGTGATTAAACAGGAGAAATTATGTACCATATTAAGTGGGAATCTATGAAGTATTTTTGATACATTTTCGATAACGGTAAATATTGGTTTCGCTAACTGACGTTATGGGGAACTACTGGAGCCGCTTTTTTTTTTTTTTTTTCGAAAACAATGAATACGGCTTGTACCGTAGAAAAGGGAGCAGTGTTAACTTCAGTCCAGAAAAAACCTTGGATAGCTGTGACCATGATGACCTCCCGAAAAAAAACACGTGTCTTACAACTGAAGAACATACTTTCAAAACTACACGTGTCCACAAAAATACGAAAAACAAGTTAAACGTATTTTCTATATACAAGGTTTCTGAGTTGCACACGAATATCTACTCGAAGTTAATTTAAAAATCGCCTGTCCCATTTAAAAGTCAGGGGAAATTTTGTGTTTTCATTCCAAATCAGACATGTTCACCCCACCGGATATTGTGCATTCAGAACTAGGGTATCTTTTGGAAGGCGTATGTATATGCGTTACGAAATATCGCCTCTGACAAGTTTATTACTTTTAAAGCAAAGCAGATCCATAATATTAAGGGTGCTGCCTACCACAGAGCTCCGGCGGCAGCAAGGATAGGGTTTTACGTGTTAAAAATTATATTCGGCGGAGCTCAATCGTCTTTTGTGATAACGTTTACGGACAAAATCCATTTTCAGTACCGAAATAATTAAAATATTGCTAAACGAATACAAATGCAGGGAAAAAGTTGTGTATGGCCATTTTCGAGTGTTATCTGTGCGTAAAAATACTTTTTTTTTATCATAGTTTTCAGGGTACTGAAATAATTGCCTAAACGATGCGTTAGCAATATGCACGGTACCGAGATGAATAAAAATGGTCAGTGGAGGCGTGTTGGCGTATATGTAGCATCAACACGTGCTGAGCCACATCGAAGATAATTTAACATGTAAAACCCTATGCTAGTTCCCGCCGTGGCTCGCAGGTAGGCAGCGCCCTTAATTTAGAACGAGACATGGCCCTTTATTTCTTTTACAATGAACTGAGTGTAATTAGGGGCCTGAGAATTCATATTTTATTTGGGAAGGGGACGTGGTTGGTGCAGTGACTAAAGCACTCGCCACCCACCAAGGAGATCCGGGTTCGATTCCCGGCGGGGTCGGTCCCCGGATTTTCCCACGAATGAATCGTTCCGGACGATGCCGTTGGTCGGCGTGTTTTCTCGGGAAACTCCCGCTTCCCTCGCCCCTTCATTCCGGCGCCGCTGCATCCTCACGTCATGTCATCCCCCACCAGCGATAAAGACCTAGTTGTTCAGCGCTACCAAAATTTCTTCAATCAATCTCCAATTGGCGCTTGACTTATTTGTCACTTTCTCAAAGGCGCTAAGCCATTAATAAAGAAGCAACTAAATACAGACCCAATCACGTGGTGTCACTGTGCCAGCGATTAGCCAATGAACAGCTATTGTTTGCTTCAGTACACAAATATTCCTGGGAGCTAAGCTACAGGTCAGTGAATCTGCGAATTATTCTGGTATTAAAATATAACATTTACAAGTCATACTTGTTGCTATCATTTGAATATTAAAATTACAAACTTATAATCCTGTCATATTTCACTTTCGTTAGTATCCCAACACATCAGTATCTTTTTCCGCTTGACTGTTATATTCGATAAAGTGGACGTGTCATATTTTTAACCCCCGACGCAAAAAGAGGGCTGTTATAAGTTTGATCTGCCTGTGTATCTGTGTCTGTCAATGGCATCGTAGCTCCTAAACGAATGGACCAATTTGATGCGGTTTTTTGGTTGAAAGTTGACTTGATCAAGAGTTTTCTTAGCTGTGGTTCAAGGAAATCTGTTCAGCCGTTTAAAGATCATCAGCTCTTTTCTAGGTTTTTTTTATAGAGAATGAGAGCAATTCTATACTAGTTTGATCGACTTGAAATTTAGTATCCTGTGAGTCGTTTTTTTAATATTTAATTTATGTCTTAATAATAATATCAATTATGAGCTCGTATTTTTTGTGAAAATATTTCTTCACCAGTTTGTTTCATTGCCTCGTGTGCACGTCTGTAGTTCAGCTTCGTGGTCAGTGATTGGCTGTTTTTAACTGTTACGATCTTAACGTTTTACTGCATATCACAGACATGAGGTACCGATATTCTGGTTGGTACCGTCAAATGACATACGTCCTTCCACAAAAAACACAACAACAATGAAGAAAAATGCAAGTCATTGAAACAAGTTAATGCATAAATATTTTCGCGAAAAATCAGGACTCCCAAAACAATGCTTCAAATAAACCATAGCCAATGTCGATACGAAACATTCAGTGTTATATACAGTATGTTGGAGCCTAGCAAATAGTCAACTATTCCCGCGATTTTCCAGTGTCTCTGCTGATGGGGAAAAAAGGGGTGGAGGAGGAACTCACAATTATTGCCACGGGCGAAGGAAAACCTAGATCCGCTCCTGCACGTGTACCTCTACCAAATATTTGCGTTGTTGGAGGGCACGTGAAAAGACCAAAATAAATAACATCAAGGTTATAAAACCATAGGGTGACGCTAGTATATATCATACAAGCGAGAATATTGCACACTAGTTCAGTAACTTGCGCGTAGAGGCTAGGGTGAGGTGTGATGCAGGTGTTGAGTCGTCCTTATCGCTTCTAGGCTTGTAGACGCTCGAGGGCTGATATATAACTATACCAGGCGCCAGAAGGGTTTGTGGGAGTGCGTGTTCTGGCTTGCGTCCAGCATCCGCCCAGAATACACACCCGCCCGCCGTGGTGTCGTCTCCCGCGATACACTCCCAGCACGTCCTACTGCCTCGCCTAGTACAGCCACTCCGCCTGGCCACGATACCCCTGCGTGTCTGCGTGTTGACTTGGTGGCCATTCTCACACCTTCACCTATCTGCCGCATTGACTGCTACTGGTGAGCGTTTCTCTATAGATGCCGTGGTTACCGGTCTGTAACTGGCATATAGCGTCGCTTCCTGCTGAATATGCTGGCGTGCAGGAGGTCACACAGTCTCAGCAAAAACAGACGATCTAGAAGAAATACATGATGAACGTAACCAGTAAATTGTAACATAGATGTTATGTGGAATAGATCTAGGCAGAGTAAGAACTAATTGGTAGGGCCACGATTTTGTCGCGAAAAGATTTTTGCCCCACTTTGTTTCAATGTCTCTCGAGCACATCGGCAGCTTTGCTTCGTGGTTATTGGCAGCGTGTCTTTGTTCAAACACGTTTCTCGTTTTATTGCACCAGTCAGAATAAGATTATTGTGACTCCGCACGTCTGTTAACTTGTCAAAGCCAATCACAGACGATGTAGCAGAGCTGCAGATATGCCCATGACGCAATGAAACCAAGTGTTGCAAAAATCTTTTCGTCATAAAATCGTGGCTCTACTAATTGGAAACAAGTAATGTCTCCGGAACAAACTTTGCATGTTTTAGATAGGACTTGCTTTTCTATACAATTATTTTCTACTATATATTTTATATTTCGGTTAATGTGAAAATCACAGTTTCGGCGCTACAGTTGGTAATACAAGACGTGTGGTTGGTTGTGCGCGGGCGTGATCATGATGCTGTGGAGCGCCGTCGCAGGTGTAGGCAGACCCATACCAGATGAGCCGTACGAACCATTGAATTGGACGCACACATTTCCCGCTCTAGCATCGAGGTGGATCAAGCGTCGCGTGTGCATCACTGCAGAAACAGGTTCAAAATGGGTGATTCAAATGCTGAAGTTAGCTGACATACACTTCATGTACGGGTTGGCAAATTGCAACGGCAGCGCCGTACAGCGTTTGTATCGTGCACGCCTCCCACAACGACGGTAACCAGATAGACGTACAGTACATTTGAAACAAGCCATCGCCGTCTTAGAGGATACGGATCCAGTCAATCGTGACAGAGGACGGTTGAGAGGGAAGAGGACGCCGGCGTTGGGAGAGGTCCTCCTGCATGAAGTCTACGAGAATCCCAATGTTAGCACGTTGGCCAGGAAAGTGCTTCATGAAAACATGATGATTCCATACCATGTACAGCGTGTTCAGGCCCTGACACCTGCGGATTTTCCTGCCCGTCGTCCTTGCCTTTGGTTTGACGGACAATGCTTGAACCCTGCCTTCTGTGAAACTGTCTTATTTATTGATGAAGCAACATTTAAACAGGGCCAGAAAATTAATTATCATAATGAAGACATCTGGACTCAGGAACATCCTCATGGCATGGTGCAAACACGCCACCAACTGCAGATCTCTGTCAATGTTTGGGTTGGCATCTTGGGTGACTGTTCAGTAGGAGCTGGTTTTCTGCCACAAAGACTCGATGGTGAGACAAACGAAGCATTCTTGACGAACGACGTGCCTGTTTTGTTGGAAGATGTCCCATTACACACACTACAGAACATGTCCTTCATGCGTAATGGTGCTCGTGCGCATTTCTCTGTCCGTGCACGACGGCGCCTAGATGCAATGTTTGGTGAGTTTTGGATAGATAGAGGTGGCCCTATTCCCTGTCCATCCAGGAGCCCTGATTTGAATCCATTAGACTTTGATTTGTGGAGGTATTTAAAGGCACTTGTGTATGCAACCCCTGTAGACGTCGAAGAAACTCTTCGTAATCGTATTGTGGCGGGGTGCGACGTAATCAGAAATTACCCAGGAATTCATCAACGTATCCGGCTGTCGATGCAATGGTGGGTAGAGTCATGTGTTCGTGCTGATAGAGGGCATTTGGAATATTTTCTTAAAAGCCGTAAGCGCCGACTATATTGTTTCATAAATTCCTAACAAGTGTAACATTTGTTCCTACTGTCTGTGTGTTAGTGGCGTAGTGTGTGGCATAGTAACATGTTATCTACTGCTGTAATGATGCCCTACAGCAACATGATCCTGCCCGCATGCTATCAACCATACGTCATGTACTGCGAACAGCAGAGCAGAAACGGTGAGTTTTCAGACCTATGTCCACATAACGTTTTTTGTTCCTCTACACGTGAGGATTGTTTCCCCAGAATATTGACATGGAATTTTGCAACATTCTGTACAGCTACACCTTCATTTCTAACAAGGAATCATCTTGCAGTGTTTGTCAGCACAGTTCATACTCATCCTGTATACACTGAGTTTATTATTTCATGCTAACAAATGCCATAAACATAACAATTGGCTGAAAGGAAAACACATAGTCCATTCACAGAAAGTGAGCGCATCAGCTTCCGCTAATTTCAACACTGTTCGATTAATGAGAAGTTACAATTTGAAATTGCATTCCAAAATTAACTACCATCTTTATTGGAGAAAGCAAACTAATGTTTGTGGCAGATTTCACGCAGTAACAATGCGATTTTTCGCATACGTTTATTTCAAAGGGGCTCATTTTATTGTGAATAGACTATATGAAAGCAATTACTGTGAAAAGCCTGTGCCCGGTGACGGAGGCGATATTTTGGTGACAATTGAAGACAGTGTCCTAGTTTTGAGGGTAGAGTTGGCATTGTTTATCAATGTTACAGACAAGGCAGACAACGTCGTTACTCAAATGTTGTTCAAGTAATTCATTTGACTTTCTTGCCACAGTGTTCGCGTTCCTATGTAGCGACCACACGAATATTGCCACTTTGTCTATTACTGTTCTTTACTGTATTTGGCTACGAAGATATAACATTATGATTCATAGACTTTAAATAAACTAATAATAAGTAAACATAAACCTACACGATATGAAAAGTTTTCTTCTAAGAAATCAAATAGCAAAACAATTCGCAAAAAAAATTTGCTATTTAGAACATGGCAAAACAGTATGCCTAACTAACTGTAAATCACAATTAGCAACAATATAATAATGGAAATAGTAACTTATTAGTTTAAATTGAAAGTAATGGAATATACTGGTCTGAACGGCCTTGACCTATTCGCAGTCTGATAGTAGTTGGCAAGGCTTCACACAGAGATAAGAGAAGCAAGCAAGGACAGCATCCCTGGTCCAGCGAGATTATGGGTGCACGGAACACAAATAAACATTTTAAAAACACAGTCGAAATCTCCCAATTTTGTGGAGTGAATATAGAAAAAGTGAAAAAGAGCAAACCTAGATAACGGTTTTTTTCCAACATTATGGGCAAATATGTTGCAACAGTGAAACATTCTTACAGCGAAACCGTTATCGCGGCAGTAAAATATACGCGATTTCATGATGTTCACAATAAAATACAACCAAACGTAAAATGTATATAGGTTCTCAATGTAGAAGTCTGCTTTAAAAATATCACCAACCATACAGTTATTATGATAAATATATCTACAAAACTGATAAATTGACGAGACATATATACAACAACAATTGTTAACTTTAACTTCTTGATTTCAAGAATAACGGAGACACTTAAAAAGTCCCGGTGACCCGTCGTGCTGATTATTTTTTCAATTTTCCTGGTTGAAGAATTCGGAAAACAAGGGCTTAGCTTAGCTTGTACTACGCGTATTATACAGGATATTCACAAAACACCGAGAAATTTCGGCAGTTGACACCTTACGTAAAACAAAGCAGACATTATACAAAGCAATTTGTACTACAACCATATCATTAAGGGAGTAATAAGCCTTGGAATATCAATTCTAAAAAACTTTAATCTCTCTACAAACTGGAAACTGATGGACTAAAATGACAATACTCCGAATATTACTTTATGACAATGTAACCGACAAATCTACGGCAAATTCTGGTTTATAACCTCTAAGCTAAACTGAAAGGGATGGCCACCGTAAAATTGTATACAGCATTTGTACAGTGAGGATATTAAAACATTACAAGTTTATTTATTGAGTTATTCGACATATGTAAAAAGTGATTCATTTTAATTAACTGTCTTTGGTCTATCGCTTTCGTGCAAACATGCATGAAGCTGGGACGTGATGATAAAGCCTGGCACGTAGGCAACACTGCGTACATGGATGTCTGCTTCATACTATCGCGCTGCACAGACGATGGTGGATATTCAGTGTTAACGTAAATTAACATACCCTTATTAACATACATAAATGTAACCAACACATTATATCTGACACAATATCGCTGAAGTTGAAGTTTTTTGTGTATCTGTAGGAAAACGGTGAGAAGTGTGCAGGTGAAATAAACATATCGTCGGTGCAGTGCTCATAGTAAGCCGTTTAAACGGTTTGTGCAATGTTGACACAGATATAGAAACAGATAATGAAATTAATAATAATAAAAAAAAGTCAACATGCAACACAACGATGAGGCGAACCAAAACACAACAGATGTCAAACACATGCAGAAAAAAAAATAAAAGACACAACGATGAGGCGAAACAAAACACAGTAGTTTTCCAGACAGACAGTGTAACGACGTTTCGGGAACTGGAATTTGTTCCCGTCATCAAGTAAACACACAGGGATCTGGAACACGAGTGTGACTGAACTTTTTATTATTTTCATTTATTATCTGTTTGTTCCTTGTTTTATTTGACCCGATTCCATTTTTTGAAATTTTAAAGTTGTATATGTATCCCGTTCACTATAGCATACTCTGCTTATTTATGGTTTTCTATTATTTGTTAAGTTTTCTTTGACAGTCATTCATTTCGCAGTGGACTATGTCTAAGCAACTAAATCCAGTCATGCACTTCCATTGCACAGTTATTTCAAGGATTCTAGCTTGTCGCCAAATATTAACGCGACATTTTCACGTCTCTATATCTGTAGTCAATCTGACAACCAAGAAGAGAAAGAAGAATCACCACCACAGTGTCGTGAAAATCCTCGCAACAGAAAAAATTGCAGCATGCATTAAAATAAAGAAGCTGTTGAAAAGTGTGTTTCGATTTCGTTATTAGTGTAGTATTGTATATGTTATTGGTCGGCCAGTGAGAGTTAGGCGTCCTCCCTATTGGCTCCTATGTCAGCTAATCAGAGCCGATCTTTCTTGACTGGTTAGCGTAATGTCCATTCACAAAATTTGTAGCATGGATGACATAACAGTTGGTAGGCAAGTGAACAAACCTAAATATTTTTCGTATTTTTACAAGAAAAATCCTTGGAAACCTAGTTGACACAACTGTACATAAGTTTTCTTTATCAAAATACAAAGTATATGTTTGTAACATTACAGGATATAATAGCTTTGTATTTGTACTTGTCTAGGGAAAGAATGGAATTTGCATTACTTTATCCTAATCTAAACTTATCTGGAAACTAGCAGTTAAATAAATAATTGAGCGTGATAATTGAGTGAAAAATATTCAACATACGTTCTTCAGATTACTAACCGCGGAGTACGCAATCACTAGACCTAGGGTTCTATAAAGACTATGTATAATCGCCCGCCATTTTGGGTCTTTTGCAGCTAACGCAAGCCAAATCGTGCTCGTGCGCCTGAAAAATCGCAGAAACCTAAATCCTCACCAATCGAAAACCATTCAGTCAATTGACTTAAAAAAATTTACAGAACATTAATGAACTGTCCTGCCAATGAAGCTAATAATTAATTTTCTCTGTGACAGCTATTTATTACGTAAAAAAAAATTAACAATGGCATGAATATTTTTGACAGGGAAATGCAGGGTAAAATATAGTAAGCGAAAAACTTGTTTTTTTTTTTACGGATGTCAGTGGACAAAAAAGAAAGGATAGTATAAAATAATTATTTATGCCCCTCTTGACGAGTTCCGCGGATCGCTGTTGTTTTGGCGGCAGGTTGAGGACAGAATATCTCTGGCTCGCGGCGTCGTCTACCTTGGTTTGTCTTCGTAGTATTTAAGACATTAACTTTAACTCTCATTGAAACGAAGATGTAATATTTCTAACTTTGTGCTATATGTTATGTAAGTATTCATACTAATATTATCGAGACTTCAGTAGTACACGAAGCAGTTTAGGTATCACATTTCAAAGTACAGCTTTCATTCAACTTAATAATAACATTCTAAAATTTTTCAGTTTGTTACAAATATTGCTTATTACAATTTTAAATAATGTTATGTTTTGTTGAATAAAATAATATAAATTGAAAAAGAAAGTGATTCGAAAAAATTGGCTTTATTACAAATTATTGGTATGTAATAGCAAACACGGTTGTATTTTGCGTTACTTATGCAAAATAAATGATTACCAATCAGACATATCGATGCATCTCTACTCTGTTGCTAAAACGTTAGTTTGAAGATTTATTTGTAGTGTGTCCTGAAGCTGTAAACGTAAATAGTTGCTGCTAATGAATTTGCTCTTCACTCACTCTGTGCAGTCAGTCATAGCCACACTGATTTATGTCGTTAGGATAATAAATACAAATATTCTGATGCTTTTTACACACACTTGTGCAAGTGCTTTTTTTCTTACAATATGACCAAACATGTTTGTTAAGACTATGAGTTAAATATCTGAAACGTGGCATGCTAACTTTTAAGACAATCAAGCCAAGCTAACAAAGATTACATTTCCGTAAATTTGTGAAAATTAGTATGGAGAAGTGCCACCAAATAAAATACACGGTATCTTACACCTATACTTAAATACACTCTGTAAACAGATTGGATATAAATTTGTATTTATACGTTCTTTCCTTTTTACTGTATGTCTGCAAATAACAGAGTTAACACACAATACAGTTAATGTGGGAATTGTAATTCTGTAAAGACAAATATATCATTAAAACGAAGTAATTTTCGTGCCCTTAAGAATGAGATGAAAAATGTAACACTAACTTAAATGCTCAATAAAAAGTTCCCTTGTACACCACCTACAGAGGTTCCTCATTAAATGCGAAAATTCGGCAAAACGTATCTTCTCCCAGAAATTTGTGGCATATATTTATAATGCACATACGTTTTACTTCGAACTGGCGCGTCAGAGGCAACAATAAAAAATACAAAATAACGTTCGTATAGATCTTTGTATAAAAATAATTTTAAAAGTTCAAAACTTTTTATTGAGCATTTAAGCTAGTGTTCCTTTTTTCATCTCATTCTTAGGGAAACGAAAATTACTTCGTGTTAATGAGTCCTTTGCATTAACATAAATACAATTCCCGCATTAACTGTATTGGGCGATAACAGTATTATTTACTTACACACAGTACAGTGGAAAGAACGCCTAAATACAAATTTATGCCCAATATGTTTACAGAGTGTATTTAAGTATAGGTATAAGATACCATATGTTTTATTTACGAGGTACGCTACAGAAAATTAGTGGCACTTCTTAGTACTAGATTCCACAAATGTACGGAAATGTAATTTTTGTTAGCTTGGCCTAATGGTCATAAAAGTAAGCATTCCATGTTTAAGATATTAAATTCATGGACTGTAACAAACATGTTTGGTCGAATTGTAAGAAAAAAAGCACTTGCACAAGTGTGTGTAAAAAGCATCAGAATATTTGTATTTATTATCCTGACGATATAAATCAGTGTGACTATATACTGTCTGCGCAAAGTGAGTGAAGGGCAGTTACAGAAAAAAAATAATTTTATTCACACTGCTACATTATAGACAGTATGATATAATTTTTAGTGCAGATTGAGAAGAAAGAACAACTTAGTGTCAAAAGTGTAACTCAGTACAAAAAGGGCAATTTATAGCAAATAGGTGCAACTTAGTGCAATAAAGTGTCATGTAGTGCCAAAAAATGCAACATAGTGCAATATAGTGGCATATACTGCAAGAAAATGAGGAAGAAAATGCAATTAGTGGATGAAAGTGCAACTTAGTGGACGAATATGCAACTTAGTGGAAGAAAAAGCAACTTAGTGGAAGAAAGAGCAACATAGTGCAGGATGTGCAACTTAGTGCAACTAAGGATAGGTAAAGTAAAAATGTGTTAGGTAGGGTTAGGTTACATTGGGTTAGGTTGACTTGGGTTGGAGAGATTGAGTTGGGTTTGGTTGGTTTGGATTAGTTTAGGTTGGGTTAGGGTGTGTTGTGATACTTGGTTAAAGCTAGCACAAACTGGTGCAAGGTAATGCAACTTAATACAAGTTAGTGCATATTAGTGCAAAAAGAGCAACTTAGTGCAAGAAAGTGCCACTTAGTGTATTAAAGTGCAACTTAGTGCAAGAAATTGTAACTTAGTGCAAATAAGTGCAACTTAGTGCATCCAAGGATAGGTGAAGTTTAAATGTGTTAGGTAGGGTTATGTTAAATTGGGTTAGGTTGACTTAAGTTGGGTTAGATTGGGTTAAGTTAAGTTTATTATGTTAGGTTTTGTTAGGTAAGGGTTGCATTGGGTTAGGTTAGTTTTGTTAAGGTTATGTTGGGGTAGGTGGGATACTTGGTTCAAGCTAGCACAATCTAGAGCAAGGTAGTGCAACTTAGTGCAAGGTAGTGTAACTTACTGCAAAGTAGTGCAAAATAGTGCAAGAAAGTGCAACTTAGTGCAAGAAAGTGCAACTTAATGCATGAAAGTGCAACTTAATGCATGAAAGTGCAACTTAGTGCATGAAAGTGCAACTTAGTGCAAACAAGTGCAGTAAAATGCAGCTTAGTGCAGGATGTGCAACATAATACATCCACGATAGGTAAAGTTAAAATGTGTTAGGTTGTGTTAGGTTAGATTGGGTTAGGTTATGTTGTGTTAGGTTAGGTTGTGTTAAGTTAGGTTGTGTTAAGTTAGGTTGTGTTAGGTTAGGTTGTGTTAGGTTAGATTGTGTTAGGTTAGATTGTATTATGATGGGTTATGCTGGGTTACGTTAGGTTGGGTTAGGTTATTTTGTGTAAGGTTATTTTGGGTAAGGTTAGTTTGGTTTAGGTTAGGTTGGTTTAGGTTATGTTGGATGTAGGTGGGATACTTTGTTCAAGCTAGCATAACATAGTGCAAGGTAGAGCAACTTAGTGCAACAAATTGCAACTTAGTGCAACAAAGTGCAACTTAATGAAAGAAAGTTCAACTTAGTGTATGAAAGTACAACTTGCCATAATGTGCCACTTAAAGCAAACAAGTACGATAAAGTGCAATAAAGCGCAACTTAGTGCAAGAAAGTGTAACTTAGTGCCGTAAAGTGCAACTTAAAGCAATCAAGTGTGCAATAAAGTGCAACAGCGGTAACAGCGGAGTGATAAGAGCCGGAGCACCACTCTCGACGATAGTGACACAAGGTCTCTATTCGCAGCGCGCTAAACTGGCGTGCAATGTTTCCTAGAACCCTTTTTCCAACGGGAATTTAAGTGGTGACACTAATTAATTTTTGCATAGTATGAAGTAAAGACCAATACACGCACCTTATGCTGCAATTAACGGAATCAGGTCGTATTTTCGAAGTTACAGCAGTCTAAAAAAAAGCAGTTTTTGCCATTTACAGAGGCCCCAAAATCATGTTTCTAACAAAAATACCGAATTTTCAAAACGTGGCATTTGTAGTTTCAAGTGGGTGTTATTTTCCTAGATAACAACAATAAAAATTAGTTCAACGGATTTGAGGCAAAAAAAAAATTTTCGTGTGACATTCCACAGCACAGTCCAATGGCTAAGTACACACTACTCTTAAGTGACTTAGGCAACTTTAAAGGATGTTTTTTGTTTGGGCCGGGTCTATTTTGCTACAAGTTCTGTCCTAAATTCTAGCGTTTAAAATGCCAAATCATAAAACCCTTTCTCTTAGGGAAAAAGTAAAAGTGATCGAAGTATACGAAAAAGAAAAAGTGCCTCCAAAACAGTTAGTGGTGCGCTGTAGTTGCGGGGAAACAGAAGACACGATGAAATATAAAGACAAAATTCCTGAAGAGTGGTTCAAGAGGACAGCAGGACAAGTTATACGAACAAATGCGAGGTCATCAAGCCTGCAAATGAAGACTTTTCTTTTATAGTAATGTAATAGTATTTCGTTATAAAACAATAGGTACATAATTATGTTCTTGTGCAATTTTGATTATCTAAGCCACTAAAATCACAAACTCTAGTAAAGTGCATTTTATTTTTAAAAAAATTTCTTGTCTGCTACTTCATCTATATAAAAAGGAAACCTGCCGAAACGGAGAAAACTGCTGGGTTCCATTGAGTTCCGTTTTCGACAGGTTTCACTGTATGTATTTATGTTTATACACACACACACACACACACACACACATATATATATATATATATATATATATATATATATATATATATATATATATATATATATACACACACACTTCTTTTTAGTTACAGATGTGTTGCGATTCAGTTAACAATGGTATTTAGTTTTAAACGGAACTACCACGAATCCCGCAAACTATTCGGCGTATAGTCAAGTAGGGCACTATCAAAATAGTATTTTATAGTCTACGTTAGCTAATTTAGAATACAGTAAAATTAAAAACTAGAAAGTTAGTAACATATATAGGCCTGTATGTATAACCGACATTTACGTGATAAATATTGTGTAGATAAACTAAGAGTGAATTTGTGTTCGCGTCGTTGAGCGAGACCATGCCTCGCGCACGAAATATTCTATCTTCTACCTGCCGCCAAAACAACAGCGATTCGAGAAAATCGTCAAGAGGGGCATCACAATTTAATTTATACTATCCTTTTTGTTTTGTTCGCTGATAAACCCCCATCTATTTCGTAAAACAAGAAAGTTTCTCGCTTACTATAATTTACTCTGCGTTTTCCTGCCAAATGTCAATATTGGACTGTTAAATTTTTTTTTATTAATATGACAGTTACAGAAAATAAAATTAATAAACATTATTATTGACAGCATATTTTATAAATGCAATGTAAAATTTTTGAAAAAATTTTGCTCAATAGTTTTAGATTTATGATGAGTTTAGTTTGACAGGTTTTTGGGGCGCGCGAGCATGCATTGGCTTGCGCTAGCTCCGAAAGACACACAATGGCGGACGATTATACCCACTCTTTATATTGCCTTAACTAGACCAACAAGTCTGGCATACTGTGCGCCCATTTTTTTTTACGTATTCAATATACTAATTACATTTTTTTTAATTTTATACACGTGGGAATCGTGGCGGATTATGCCACTGGTCGGCGGGTTTTCTCGGGGATTTCCCGTTTCCCTCGCCAATTCATTTCGGCGCTGCTCCATACTCATAAAACATAACCCTTCACCAGCGTTTAAGAAGACCTTGACGTTGAGCGCTGACCAAATTCTCCTCACTCTTTGTTCTATATAAAGTCATGTATAGTAATAACAATACAATTATAGCCTAATGAATATCACACTCCTTACATTGAACGTAATTATAATTTCATTTCTGATAAACCAGTTATTTTTGTTGACCAAAACGTTTTCCTAAGTACTGTTACGAGAGAAAATCCGAGTAACATAATGAATAAATAGTTTTAAAAGGAAAACCCTTGTTCCTTTACAACGGTTTGTAAAAGTACAAAAAAAAAATTCCCTTGAAATTAGAAATAATTTTTATATTGTATTAATTGGCACACAACCTAGAGCGAATAGCCAGGTTGAAGAGCTCCAAAATTCGTTACACATGTGTTGGAGTGTGTGTAAGTGTGTACTCGCAGGCAGCTAAGATAAGATAAGTACTTCCACACAGCTGTCCCGGTCAAGGCCCGATAAACCATGCGCTCTCTAGTACTGCAGTTTGAGTTCCGCTACTCGCTAGTCTCAAAAAAGTTTAGCGCAACCCTTCCGTAACCATTGTCAAAGGGTCATGCGTACTACATTTTACGAGAAATACGGCTGCCAATTATATAGAAATATGTTATTAGTAGAGACATGAAAATTCACGGTATTGTTTGGGAATAGACTGGACTTCGTTGACTTGTACAACGTTGAACACAATCACTAGAGCCCCGGACATTCCGCGGGTTCAACTGAGGAGACGTTGGATTTCTCAGTCATGTATATGTTGGAAACAGTTTCGATCGGCTCATTGTTTATTGAACGTAGCCCTGAGGACTCCGAACCAATGACAGACAGGCATAAAAACACTCATGTACTCCCGCGCTACATTGCCAAATGTTCAAATGCTCACTCACTGGAGCAGTAGACAATGTACAAGTAGCTGAGGACATAGTGTATACAGTAATGTGGAGTCCTGCCTGCTGGTAGTTGAACCCATGATATATCCGGGACTCTATTAATCCGTAGAGGTGTGCCAATTTCGCGTGTTCATCTGGCGGCCGCTTAGATTTCTCATTCCTATGCACTCACTGGCCAATCTCGGTCATTCTAACCGTGCAAGTAGGTAGCGCGGGGTAGCCCTAAGAATTATTTCCTTATTTATAGAGACGAGATATATTCACGGCTTCACTGACCAGTAGCAGGCTAGCCTCCAGGAATATTGCAACAATGTGCCCCGTACAAGTAACAATATGCTATGTGAAAGTAACATGTTCGTTTGTTTCTCCTACAAAATATACTGTTACTTCTACAGAACATATTGTTGTAGTAGGAACAATACAGATAGTACCGACAACCTAACAGGACTGTTGTCATTATTATAACATAATTATGGTACCTACAACAATACTTTTCTTTCAGTGTGAGAAGAAGTTATATCAAGAAGTCCTTAACGTGGGCTAGTTTCACGATTAGGTCGATATCTACAATATTTGACCTTGAGAATTCTAAACCAGTAGCAAACGTCTAAAATCTTACTAACCAGCAACTCACTGGAGCAGCAGCTAATGGACAAGTAGCTGAGAACATAGTGTAGGATGTACAGGATTGTGGAGTCCAGCCTGCTGTTCGTTTAACCCATGAAATTTCGGAGTTCTAGTAAGAAGTAGAGACCTGAAATATCCGCGTTTTCTTTTAGGCACAAGCTTGAATTCCAGCAACTGTACGTTGGTGTCACTTTTTCTATTGGCTCTTGACATATTTGACACTTTCTGAAAGACGCTGAGGCAATATCAAACATGTGACTGAATACAGACCCATTGCACTGTGTCAGCGAGCAGCTAACTAGCCTAGGACAATAAAGCCGCGAATTTTTTCTGTCTTTACCAATAACTAGAGCCCGGAAAATTTCGCAGGTTTCACTGGCCAGTATACGGCTAGCCTCCAAGAATGTATGTTTTCTCAAGCAGACAGCAGCTGCTCATTAGCTGCTCGCTTCCACAGTCAAATGGGCATGTGATCAGTTACATTCTTGTTATTGGCTCAGCGACTTCCAGAATGTGTCAAATAAGTCAAGGGCCAATTGCGAAAGTGACAGGAACGTGCAGTTGCTGGAATTATAGCTTGTGTCGGAAAGAAAACACGAATTACCCAGAAGGCAGAGGTGTAGCTGTGCACGTAAATCACTGAGACAAAATGGCGGAACAATATTTTGGCGACAAACTTGTTTATCTATGAATTAGTGACCGAATGACGTAAAACAGCTTGACTCACGAGCGTGTTAATCAGACAACGGAGTCGACAGGTCTTGAGTATGGGAGACGAACAAGCGGTTATTTTTGTAACAGGAGTCTAGGCACCTGATCATTTTCGTCAGCAAAAAACGGCCCGCGCTGTGGCGAGAGAATGTTTTAACCTTTCCTGCACGTTCTCCCTCCCTCCCCGAGCTCTTGCATGCTTGACTCTATGACTTCCTCTAGCCCTGAGCTCTGAGTTGGCATGCGAGAACTGCTGTCAACCATGTCGTTTCTGATGTCTGTGCACAACCGTGTCGCGTGAACAATAATTTCACTCCTCACGGACCCTACATGTAAATACAATAACATTACTTTTTATCGCCGTTGAATAGCGGGGATCAGCTAATACAGCAACAATTAATAAAATCCGTATGGTTTAAATAAATTACTGTTAATGTTAAAAATCAGGACATAAAAGTAATTTCAAATAAATACTACTTTAAAATGGTTCATAGTATTGAATAAAAATTTTTTTTACAGTAAGAGCGTGTTTCTATCGTTACACAGAAAAAAAATTAACCGCTACAAAAAAAATTGTTAGTATTGATCCTGCAAAATATTTTAGTCACCAAAAAAAAAAAAACTTACCATTAATGCTGTGATAGGGGCGTATATTATAAACTAAAACTATGATACATTTTACTACATTTAAAGTTGATGCGTTCTCTTTTTAATGTAATATAATTCTAGAAAATACTGTTTTATTTTTTTAAAACTACAGTTTTTATAATTTTAAATAATTTAGTGGTTTTATTCTGTATTTTTAAAATATAGTAACAACTACTTATCTGGAACGTATTGTTGTATAGTATACCTACTGATTATATGTTGAGCTGCACTATTTAGTTCAGCAGTACTCGACGAAACAAGCCCCGTGGAATTAAGGCGGCCGTCTGGTGAAGGGCGGGCTTGAGTGTGTGAAAAGAAAGTCGATGAGGCGTTACGAGAGACGCTGGGTGGCTCATGTATTGTCATATCGCCTCTACGCCCAGAGTCGTAAATGCGAGTGCAGTGTTTCCACCGCAAAGTTTTTGCTGTGGGACTTTAAGTGGCGACCCTATAATTTTACGAAACGCGTTACTGTAGCAAAGTCCAATGTTTTCGTGGACCTCGATTTCGAACGAATCCGGTATGTATTGAGAAACAACAGTCTGAAAAACCGATTTTAGTCAAGTTACAGTGATTTTAAATAATGCTTCCAATGTGCGAGGTGTCTTGAAAGTCACATTCACAATTAGTCAAAAGTTAATTTTCTTTTTGTAGATAAGCATTGTGGACGCACGTTTACTAGTCTCACAGAAAAAAAACCTAACTCCGAACACGCAATCCGAGTACCAGCCATGCGGGCGCCTTAAGTCAAGTAGATAAAATACTGTGCTTGTTTTTATATTTTAGCGTCGCGTGCCGTGGAATCTACCTATGGTTCTTAAGTTCAAAAATTCTCTGCAGAAAAATAATTCATCGTTTCTTTAGGGCTGTTCAGCTTGTGAAAAACAAATCTCGCCTTGTATTTTAATTATTGATTTAAAAACCTATATTTGGGGCTGCCTAACTTACACTTTTTTTTTAAATTTAAGTATTGTATTCTTTGCACGCAATTAAATCACTGTTCAAACATATAGTTTGTCTAGAAAAAAACCCAACTAACATAATTATACGATGATGAACACTGAACTACTTTCTTGTCAACATTGGCAAAACAATTTCACAATATTTCCGTTGCAATTATATATATGTATGTATGTGTGTAAGGAACCTGAAAAAGTCGCGTCTTCTTTTGGACACAAACTAGACTTCAAGCATCTCATGCCAACGTCGTAATTGGTTCTTGACTAATGCCAGTAATAAATAAGTAATTTAATGTGGACCCAATCACGTGATATCATTGTGTCAGCTAGCAACCAATGAGAAGCTGCTGTCTTCTTGAGCACATACATTCTTGGAGGCTAGTCACGGTCAGTGAACACGCGAATTATTCATGTCACCACTAGCGTCTCTCTCTCTCTCTCTCTCTATATATATATATATATATATATATATATATATATATATATATATACATATATATATATATTTATTTATTTATTAACCATCTGGTTTCATGAAATAGAGGAAGTCATAAGACAAGCTGGTATCAAGAGGGAAATGTTTGGTGAAAGAGGAAAACTCAGCAACAAAATTATGAATACAAAATTTAAAGTAAATGAACTGAAGAAAACAGGAACAATGTGGACAGAACAAAGGAAACAGTAGCACAGTCAAATAATGAAGAGGTATTGGGAAGAGAAGAGGAAGAAGGAAAAAAAGTGAAAATCGTGTTATCATGAGACATTCAAGTTCAAAAACCGCCCTAAGGGAAAAAATTGATAATAATAGTTATTTATGTCTATACACAAACTAATACCTATATATATATACACACATATATGAATGTTTCTATATATGTATATGTACATGTTTTCTATCACTCGGCGTCTTTTGTGGTTAGAAACATGCCTTCGGGCAGAAAACCCATTTCATATAACCACAAAGGACGCCGAGTGATCGATATCTGTACCTCGGAGGCATAAGACACTATGTCACAAAAATAATATTTTCAGGAGAGCAGTTTGAAGAGTGTGATTCACAGGTAAATCCAGCTGTTAAGTGCACAAAAACTAAGTTTTCTAACACAACGCAAACTCAAAACTCCGGTGTCATGTTTGCGGCAAAAAGTGCATTTGTAGAAAAAGTGGACATAGTGTCTTATGTCTCCAAGGTACAGATATGTATGTGTGTGTATATATAGATAAATCTCTGCTACCAAATGATTAGATGTTTCCTTACTACTGGTATGCCGTACTGACGTGTTACATAATTTCAAGTACTACACTAAGTACCAGAGTGCTTACCAACTGCGACAACCCTGAACGGTGAGGTGGCAGGGTTACCAACATAAAGGAATCGCCCGCACAGACGGACGACAGCCAAGGACGCAGCATGAAAACATCTTCGCAAGCAAAGTCCACGGGCGCGTGATACTTTTTACCCGTCCGATGTTTTATGAGACGTCGAGGTCAGCTGTCGCGTCTGGTGCTATTTTAAGTCGAGCCTTCGCTCTTTGCAAACTCCCCGCGTCTAAGTATGTAGCCTATCCTCAGCTCGTGCGTCTGTTTCAACCAGCTGAAAATAATAGACTAGTAAATAAAAAAAATTTATATTTTAAAAGAAAAACCAGAAAATGAAGATAAAAATATTCCAAGAGAATTAATTTTTTTTACTTTCGTAACAACTATCTTGTCAGAGTAATTTACTGAACCTAAATAGCGCCGCCTAACTGAGCGTTAAAGGCTCAGAAGCGACGGAGCTATAAGGGAGACCTTGAAGAGTGCATCGAATGACTACAGATGATGGTTTATCGCGGGAAAACTTGACTGGTTGCTGGGTTCAGCTTATACGAGAAACAGCTTGTATGTGGGGCTGTTACCCTGTTTGACTGAGCCAATAGCAATCCCGGACTCCTTTGAATGTTTGTTGCAATGGGAGTGAGTGAGAGATTTTGGTCAGCGTTTAATATCGAGGTCTTTAGCGCTGGTCAAGGGTGACATGAGGTAAGTATGGAGCGGCGCCGGAATGAATAGGCGGGGTAAACGGGAGATACCCGAGAAAACCCACCGACTAGTGGCATTTCAATGGGAGTAATGCACATACAACATTTTTGTAACACGAATTATTTTTACTGCAGTGGATATTGCTTACTGCGAAGGCGACAAACACATTACTTGACAGCGAACGTAGTGCGTCTAGCGGCTGAGAAAGTAAAAATTCTACATGGCGTCGTTCTCGCTGGCAAAGTGTGACAGCTCGCATTGAACCCGACGGAGGGTTTTTGTTTACAACCGGCAGTAAATTATTTAGAGCAGCACAGCGGAAGGGAGTTATGAGTCAGCCAGGGCCAATTTAAGGAACCGTCCAAGCACTTACCTGGAGTGACGTCTGGAAACCCTGGAAACCCGCAGTCAAGATGGCCGGAGCCGGGGATCGAACGCAAGAACTCCAGAATGCGAGGCGAGTGTTTTACCACTACTCCACCTCACTCTGTGTGATGGTAATATAATCAACTTAGCTCAGTGACATACCCAGGAGGAGGGCGTATAGTGGTGGCGATTTATCCCTCACCACAAAATAAAGGAAAATGTCACAGAAGAGAGGTATTTACTCCAGTAATATTGTACTTATTTTATTCAATTGAATAACTTACTCACTAATGTATGAAACATTAAGTAATATCAGTAAGAAAAGTTAGTCTGTGTTAATTTTTTAAAAATAATTTTGCCCGAAGCCCCTAAAAAGTCATTGCTGGATTTGACTTTGTAACGGGAAAAAAACACATTTGCTTGATTTTTTCCTTCTGGAAAACCAACTCATTTTAGCCTTATAGTTAGAGATGATGGTTTATCGCGGGAAAACTTGACTGCTCGCTGGGTTTCAACGTACATTCAGCTTATGAAAATATTACTGGCTTTCGCTTGTGTGTAACCAACCAAAAACATAGGGCCACCCATACATACAAGGTACACCCGACCCAGATTCATAATATTGGTTGGAGCGACTTTGTGAATTTTTCCCTGAGTGTAATCGCCATAAGCTTCATTTTTGTCCAAATAAACGTTTTTGTATATTTCTTTGTTTACAAGCTATGAATTTATGAATAAATGGCAAAAGTAAAAAATCGCTACATTTTGCAGTATACAAAAGCTATTAAAGCAAAAACTACTTCAGGTATCTTAATGTCTTTTGTTTGTGAAGTAGAATGTTCATGACCGTAAAATACTATAAAGCAATCACAGTAAATAACAATTCATTCACCCTCGTTTTCAGCTACAGAGGGGATTTACAAATACAGAGAAAACTGTATAAATATTCCACTAATTCCGTGTGTATATTTTTGTGGTATTGACTGATCCGCCATGTGTTTGCCGCCTAGGCTTGTTAGTAGATGTGTTTGACAAGAAGTAGCAGTAACATTGATACCACGCGTCTAAAACATGATTTCACCCAGACGTGAAAAGTGGGTTTTTGAGTGTTTTTTCCCGCGTGTTTATTATTCACAAAAAAGTCAAAAAAAAGTTCCAAATAATTTTCCCTCGCTGTGAATCCTGCATTATTTTACGTTCATAAATTTTATGCTACACAAACAAAATGCATTAACCTACCTGGAGTAGTTTTTGTTTTAATAGCTTTTGTATACTGCAAAATGTAGTGATTTTTTTTTTTTTTTTTTAGTTTTGCAATATATCCAAAAATTCATAGCTTGTAAACAAAGAAATATACAAAAACCTTTATTTGAACTAAAATGAAGCTTATGGCGATTTCGTTCAGGGAAAAAATTCACAAAGTCGCTCCAACCAATATTATGGATCCGGGTCGGGAGTCCCTTATATGTATGGGTGGCCCTATGTTTATGGTTGGTACTGTAGAGATGTAGCCTTATTTGACTAATCCAATAAGAATCCCGCTATTGGAATATTTGATACTCATTATTGGTCTGTCAGAGGTGTATCACCCGATCATACATGTCGCAAGAAACTACAGTGTTTTCAAGGGCATGTTGGCACTAACAATTTTTGCGATATACCATCATCTCTACTTATATTATTAAATTCGCAAAAAAAAAGAAAAGAAAATTATAATATTTACCTCAACAACAGAAGATATATCACGTTTATTTATTTATTATTATATTCAAAGTGAAAATGTCAATAACTTGAATTTGATCATTTTGTTACCTACACGAGAGCAAATAGCGTAGGAAAAGTAATAACACTGATCCTCCTCATGTACCAGCTAGGACATGGACTGTGCTTTAACATAGTAAAAAATTGCACCAGTGTTGCCAGATCTGACCATTAGAATTGCACATAAGCTGAAGCAAAATTATTCAGTAATTAACGCACCTTCCCTATCGCAAATATACATTATCAGTCGTCAAATAAAAATGCCTTCTTGAGACGAATATGATTTTAAATCACTTTACACTGTTAAATTTGTATAAATATTGCATAATCAAAATATTAATTCTGAATATCAAATATTGTAATTTACTGAATGTTAAAATTTTCACTTTGAATAACATACAAATACAGTAAAGTTATTTCTCAGTTGAAGTTACGAGAGAAATAACTAAATAATTAACTTTGGATTTAGAGATAAATTATATAAATTGAAACTCCTGACAAAAATATTCTTCAGTTGGGGGTGACTTCTAAAATACACAAAAATTACACAAAGGCATTAGTATACAAAAATTACACTCACCTGCCAGAGTTACACACATTTTGTGTAATTACACAAACATTGGCAACGCTAAGTTAATTACGCCGTTTTGAATTTTTTATTTTTGTGTTATGTACGTCAAATTCCAAAGTGCCGATGCAAATTTTGTATTTATTTAATTGGTCAATGTTGCATTAAATTTTGTTTTAAAATGTAGAATGTTCAAGTGTTATTTTGCACTGTTTGTACACTTCTCACAGTGGAGCATTTCACGATGAAAAACCACCAAAATACTTCATTTTAAAAGAAAAAATTACAGAGGTACGAATTACTAAAAATAAAAATTGTGCTACGTGCATGTAAATATTAATTCTACTACAGGTTAAAAAATCGTTGTTAAAAGTTCGGCACAGGGAAAATTTATGCCGCTTGAACGTTGGTATCGTTAATAGATGTAAACTGACCAATCACAGAGCTTTCCTGAATTTAAAGTTACATGACGATAATTTGAAAGACAAAATTGGTTTCATTTGACTTTAAAATGAGCTTATTTGGCTTCTTCGTTGACCACGCCTAGTTAAAAGTAATTTCACTACGTTTTCGTATTTACCTGGTACATTGGCGATAGCAGCGAAACTAGCGGCATAAATTTTCCCTGTGCCAAGCTCTTCCTTAAGAAAACACATTTTCTTTGTAGCCTGTAGTAGAATTAACCATAGTTCAGCCATGCACTCCCATTGTTCAGATATTTCAAAGATCGAATTCTGGATACATTTTTTCATAAATTGGCAAATATTATTTACAGTTAATGTTGGTAGATTTTCCATGTTGACTTTCGAAAACGTGTAGATATCAGTTGGTGATATTAATATTTTATGTATCTACCAGTAACTCTTAAGGCGGGCGCCTACCCCACGCTTCAAATACGTTGCAGTGTGTTCGTAAACAGGTTTTTTTCTACGAAAATATTGCACGTGTGCCCATTGTGCCAACGTACGAAAAGAAAACAAACTTCAGGCAAGGTCGGAACCTCATTATTAAGACGTCACGCTCCCTAAAAATATTGTTTCTAAGCCCTCCAACATGCCTAAAAACGGCCTTTTCAGTCTTTCGTACTTCAAAATGTACTAACAGGATGTATGTGAAACTCAGGTTGCGACCTGCACTGAACTTAGTTCCAGACTTTAGACCAATAAAATTATATGGTCATCGTTTAAGGGCGCCGTCTACTAGAATCGTGAAGAGGCGCGCAGACCTTTAACAATCCTGATTCCATTCGAAAACCATTCAACATGTTGTCACGCGGTTAGGCTACGAAAAGCATTTAAGGATCTTAGTACAGGTATATAATTTTGCCATTGACTGTTATCGTTCCTAACAAGTATTTTTTTTTAGTGTGAAAGTGACCGAATTGGGACTTTTGACGCTAATTTTTATGTAAGAGTAATAATTTTCACGATATTCTGAATATTATATACCTGTAGAGCGACTCTTTCCCTTTCGTCGCGTAAGATAAAATTATATGGTCATGGCTTAGTGTCCCATAGTAAAAACCGTTCGGCGGGAAGCTTGCACGCTAGTTCAGCGCTTGGCTCGTTGAGGCGACGCGGCATTTGATGCGCGCTTCAAAGTCGACCTTACTGCTCCGTCGCTTTTGAGCCTCTCACGCGCGGGTAGACAGCGCCTTTAAGGGCGCGGTCTACCACAACTTTCATCACCATTTTTTTTTATTTTTTATTTGTACCAGATATTTTTTTCCTTATTTTAGACACAAAATGTGACTGAATTTGGCTCTTGTGAAATTTTTTTATCTCTCATAGTTTTCGCGTAATGGCTTGTTAAAGCCATATTTTGCATGTTTCCGTTTTAACGACTACACTAAAACCAACTAATATATCAAACTCAAAAAAATTGCAGTGGATAAAGACATTGCAGGCTACAATGACATGCTCATAAAATTTAATAATAAAAATTATTTGAATTTTAAAAAATTGCTGAAACTGAAAATAAAAATTTAAAAAGTTCTATATTATTTTTAAAATATAAATAATGTTTATTCTTTAATTTTATGAGCATGTCATTATAGCATGCAATGTCTTTATCCACTGCGATTTTTTTTAAGTTGGTATATTAGTTGGTTTTAGTGTAGTCGTCAAAACGGAAACATGCAAAATATGACTTTAACAAGCCATTACGCGAAAACTATGAGAGATAAAAAAAATTTCATAAGAGCCGAATTTATTCACATTTTGTGTCTAAAACAAGAAAAAAAATATATCTGGTACAAATACAAAATTAAATAATGATGATGAAAATTGCGGTAGACCGCGCCCTTAAGGGGCAAGGTAGCTATACGAGCTCAAGTCAAGTCCAGTCTTTAAAAAAATACACATTTTGTCAAAATGCACAGAAAATTCTATATCGCAATGAAGTATGTTCAAAAAAGTACATCCAATCATATGCCCAGAGTGGTGCATTTGTTGAGCGTGGTCTCTTGGGTCTCAATTAAATGTACGAGGTATTGGCGTCAGAGATTGTTTTTCAGATAAACATCGCCCTAGAAAATGTTTTGCTCACAATGTTGGCACGAAGTACTGTCTAAGATAGTTGTTATCCTTTTTTTTTTTTTTTTTTTTTTTAATTTTTTGGAATGGGCTTCGATAAACCGACAATTTTAAACTGATGCTATGAGAGCTGAATTATGTACCATGGCCTCTTATGTGAGTGGTTAGTTCCCTCTGTATATTGGTTTTATGCTCGTTTCCCCTACTGCTAGTTATTTGTATGATTGAATTATGACATTCAGAGGATATCATGGCCTGCATCAGCAGTTGTATTTTTGCAAGTTTAAGTGTGCTTACTAGTGTCCATAATTTCTTAAATGAGACTGAATAATTAATCACTAATTACGATATCACAGAGCACAACAGTAGTGATAATTTAATTAATTGTACCTCTAAATAACTTTTAAGACACTGTATAATGACACACTTGGCTCGTTTTTAAATAACTAATACAAAAGTTATGTTATCAATAGTTATAAATAAATCCGAGATTAGAAAGAAACTACCGCCTTATATTATTGCTTTTTAGTAAGTTCTATTTTTTAAATACAGAATGGGAGCAGGTATTGCAAAATCGTTACATAGAAATGTTGGAAAGTGTTCATACTGTGTAACCAAATTTCTTTCAAAATAAAAGTTGTTATAATTTAGGCTAATCATTGACTTTAAGTAAATTTAATTAATTTGGTAATTAGCTACAATTACACAAACTTATGATTGAAAAAAATTGGCTATAAATGGTACAAAAATTATCAACATTTCTATGTGACGATTGTGCGATATCTGCTCCCATTCTGTATTTAAAAAATAGAACTTACTGGAAAAAATCAACAGGGACCCATAGGAGGAGAGTAGAGTAGTGTGTTGATACTCACAGGCCTTGGAGGCGGCATCCGGCACCCCCTGCTCCACGAGGCGGTCGTGCAGGCGAACATACACCACGCTGTAAGTGTTGATGACGCCGAACAAGATGCCGTTACATAGGAAGCTGGCCGCAGCCACGAGCCAGGCCCGTGTACCGCCATCAGGTGGCGGTTCTGCCGGTTGTCTGCGTCCGTTCACACTAGTCTCCTCTTCCATGATTGCCTCCGCGCTCCAGCGAGGTCGCGCGCGCACTGCTGTGCTATCCGTCCGCCGCGCTGTTTCCTCGCTGGCCGCTGCCTCCCTTCCCCTCCCTTCCTCTCCCCCCTAGGTCCTACTCCGCACATACTCCGCGCTTCACACTGTCCTTAAGGGCGCCGTTCACCTCAGTTTTCAACGCCTTTTATTATTTTTATATTTGTACCAGACATTTTTTCTTATTTTAGACATAAATTGTGACTAAATCTTCCTCTTAGGAAATTTTTTTATCTCTTATAGTTTTTGCGTAATGAGTCGTAAGCGTCAAAATTTGCACTTTGCGGTTTTATGCACGCCATTAAAACCGACTAACATACCAAACCGAAAAAAAATTCACAGTGTACAACAATGTTGTAGGCTGCGATTTGAAACATATTAAACAAAAATATATATAGTTTCGTATTTAAAAAAAAAAAAATTGAAATTTTTGAATTTCCATTTAAAAATTCAAAATTTTTAATTAAATACAAAAATATGTTGTTTTTGTTCTATATGTGTCTAATCATAGCCTACAACATTGTTATACACTGTGAATTTTTTTCGGAATGGTATGTCAGTTGGTTTTAGTGACGTGCATAAAACCGTAAAGTGCAAATTTTGACGTTTACGACTCATCACGCAAAAACTATTAGATATTAAAAAATTTCCTAAGAGGAAGATTTAGTCACAATTTATGTCTAAAGTAAGAAAAAAAATATATGGTACAAATATAAAAATAATAAAAGACGTTGAAAACTGAGGTGAACCGCGGCCTTAAGGGCAAGTTCCCGAGTTTTTTTTTTTTTTTTAGAGTGGTGCCAATAACTCAAATATTTTTTAACCAAAAGTTTTGAAAAAAATTGGGTCAACATGCAATCACTGCACTTTACTGTGGACGCATTTTTTAAATAATGTACCATTCGCCAGAAAAAAAAAATTCCTTCATGTTTGTTTATTTTCACGACGAAAAACGCGGTACTTTGGGTAATGAAATCTAAAAAACCGTTCAGTATAATTCTACAAAAAAATTCAGCTACAAATTATAACATATAAGTGGTTGAAACTGTGCAGCGAAATTTTGATATGAGTATTAGGTAGCAATAAAAAAAATTTTTTTCGAAATCACTGCAAAACTCCGTAACAAGGCTTTAATTCTCTACTCAATACCTTACTTATTTCTGTTTATAAACAACGGTTGTCATTTTATACCAGAAATAATGTAGAGAAACATCTGTGTTACGTACACACTATCAATGTTTACTAACAACTTTCGGTACTTAAACAAGAAAAACATATTTGTGAAGTTCGTTTCTATAATCCAGAAAGTATAATTGAAGAAATCTTGAAAGCTATTTCACAGACAAGACTTTTGTGTTATTTAGATTTTGATAACTTCGGCAGCCATTGTTTAGTAGGAAACAAGAATTTTATTTCTATTCAAATCACACTGGCAACCCTACCTGTGTATTTCGCATGCGCCGTGGCTGAAAGTGTGCATCGCGTGTGAACATACACTACTATGACAAATAGGACGGGCTCTGTCTGTGAAATTAAGTACAGAATTCTGTCTGGAACCAGCGTAGTGCTACTTGTACTGAATTTGGTACGGAATTATATACTGGATTATGTATGGTGTGTACCTGGCCGTAGGTTATTTTCTTCGTTTGTTACGGAAACGTGGAAGGCCTTAAGTCGTCTCCGATATGAGCGTTAAACACCTATTCGCTTCTTAGAGCACAGTACTGTTATCGTATCAAGTGTTTTTCAATAGAACATTAAGTGGTAACCCTATTGTTTATTTGTGGAAAGCACGTGTTAAAGTCCAACGCAGGTCTCTTATCATTTTGTTCTACGATTACGGCTGGTATTTTTTCTGTTACAGTAGGGTATAATGTAATAAAACCATTTTTACAGTTTTTTTAGGAGGTGACAATCATGTTTTTGATAAGCGTACGGTGTTTTTAAAACGACAGAGACATTGTTCGAAGTGTGTGCTCTTTTCGTAGATACATACACTGGAAACACGTATAACAGTTATACATGAAAGCACACTATTCATACCACGCTACACCGCATCTGGTTCACCAGGTCCAACTAACTCTTAAGTGTTTACGGAAGTACATCTTGTTCTACGCTATAGACCACGGCCGTAGAAGATCAGGTCTGGACACTCGCCTACCTGCCAATGTATTTTGCTTAACTCACTTGTTGTTTGGCTGCAGTTCACCAAGTTACAGAGAATGTTGTGCTCCTTTGGCGCTGCAATCAGGGCGGTCGGGCTCAAACTCCGCCCACTTTTTTTCATTGCTTACATTATGAAGTAAATAAAGATTGCTGGAGCCATGTTTTTGGATTGCGAGCGAAGGAAGTATTTCATAAATTGATAAAAAAAACACGTTTTGATAAATAGTTTACCTTTATAATGTAAAAACTGGAAGAAAGTGGGAGGGAAGTGGGTGGAGTTTGAGCCCGACCGCCCTAATTGCAGCGCCAAAGACGCACAACACTCTCGGTAACTTGGCGAACTACAGCCAAATAACAAGGGGGTCAAGTTTCCAGGCGAGTATCCTTAGAGCATGCTATCTATGCTCTAAACAAACACTGACGTCACCACGGGGGTAGCATAAGGTATGAATGAGTGCGAGGGGAGTGAAGCCAAGAGGGGGGGAGAGGTAGCCACCAAATTTGCCAGCCGCCATACTGCTTTAACCTCAAAAGTACACATCAGACTGGTATTTTTTATGGTAAATTAATGCATTATGTTCTTTAATTGATGTTTTAGGTTGAAACCTCTATATTTTAGCCCTGTTTACACATCTCTTAACTAATATTTCCTCAGGTCTTTAATTAGTCGGCCATACTGGTACCAGCCATGTCAAGCGTTTGTTTGGTTACAATTCCCGGTGACATGCCCCATCTGGACCCTTCTAACATCTTTGATTTATTCTAAAAACATGAAAACACGTGCTCTGTGGCATCTACTTCCCATGAAACTAAATTATGGTGGCTAGTTAGCCTTTGCATACCAACACAACCACAAATAACATGAAATCCCGCATCATTTGAATATTGGGTTAGGTTACAATAGTATCTAATTGTATTTCAAAACTGATGCAACAATATTTAAACTATGTTGTTCTAACAATATTGTTTAGCCGCTGTTGAAAGCAAAATATAGTCACTTCAGCTAAAAGTTAAATGTCTGACTGGGCCAAGCAATTTTTGCCAAAACATTTAGATTTAGTCTAATAGAGTTCGTCATACTTTGCGAGAGATAATCGTTAAGGACTAGGATTTCCAGGGTTTTATTACGAACACACTTGCTCAAACAAACAATAGCGCCACTCTATAATAACTTTGTTGCAAGATTGTTTCCGCTTTGCTATATTTGCAATACTAATCTTCCACCAAATTACTACTAGCGCTGCGGCTGCTACTGGAACTATCGACTACGCGAAAGGGTCAACCATTTAGCGCGAGTTTCAAGACCAATTCATTCCTTTTTTTTTACGGCCCATCGGAGGCTAAAAGATATTCCTCTTAGTTAAGCTTTATGGACGCACATCTACTGGTCTCTGAGAAAAATACGTAGCTCCAAACACGTTGCAAGATGTTCGAGAGCCAGCCAGGTGGTCGCCTTTTAAGGTTGTTCAAGTGGGGAAAAAAATAATTTTATATTTGTATGAAATAGTGTTAGTATTGTACACATTACTTGAGAGTACATATACCTCTAACGGAAAAAAATTAGCTCATCTAGTTTTCCCGTAATGGCACTTCAAAGTCAAAATTTGCGTATTTTTACTTCATACAAAACTTGAAAACCAGTTAACGTAATGAAATGAAAAAAATCATATCAAAACTACGCGTTACTGTCTATGGCCTGTAGCATTTAAAACCCGTTACAAAAAATGTTTATGTTAAATAAAAAATTTCAAAATTAAATTTTTTTTGGTACTTTTAGAAATTTATTTTAAACACAGAAATATTTTATAATGTGTTTGTATATGCTTCAAGCCGTATACGGTGACGTGTAGTTTTGATGAGATTTTTTCCATTTCATTATATTTACTGGTTTTCAAGTTTTGTATGAAGTAAAAATATGCAAATTTTGACTTTGAAGTGACATTACGGGAAAACTAGATGAGCTAATTTTTTTCCGTCAGATGTTGATGTACTCTTAAGTAATGTCTACAAAACGAACACTATTTTATACAAATTAAAATTATGAATTTTCCCCCACTTGAACGCCCTTAAGGGCGTTCACGTTGCAAAAATTCTTAATTTTATATTTGCTTGACATAGTGTTAGTTTTATAGGTGATACTTGTGACTACATTTTCCACTTGTAGAAATGTTTTAGCTCTCATAGTTTTCCCATAGCGGCACGTCAAAGTCAGAATGTACACGTTACAAGAACATTGGTTTATAAAAAAACAAGTAACTTACCCGAATGAAATAATTTACACTGAAATTATATATAACGGGCACTATGCTAAAAGATTTAAAAACACACAACGAAGTCATTTTGCCTTTTTTAAAAATTGCCACAAATGAGGTAAATATTCGTCATTTTCGGATATTTTTAAGAGGTACAAAGGAATTCCATTCTGTGTTTTTAAATCTTTTAGCACAGTGCCCGTTATATATAATTTCAGTGTAAATTATTTCATTCGAGTAAGTCACTTGGTTTTTGTTAAACCTATGTTCCTGTAACTTGCAAATTGTGACTTTGACGTGCCGCTATGAGAAAACTATGAGAGCTAAAAAACTTCTACAAGTGGAAAATGTAGTAACAATTAATGTCTATAAAACTAACAATATGCCAAGCAAATATAAAATTTTGAATTTTTGCCACGTGAACAACCTTTAAGTATACGTCATAATTCTTAAGTGTTTTATTGTAAAGCCAGCTTGACCCGTCCAAGTTCGTTCGCTTGCCCCCGCTCTGATTGGTTTCGACAGACGTAATTCGCGAGTTGACGTGACACATGTGCTAGACAGTCCCGAGCATCTGGGTCGCGTTAACTTACCCGCTCCTCGGTAATGTCCGGATGCATTCGTTCACCCTCGGTGATTAAGCCAGGCATCTCCCCTCCTCCCCTCACGTACACTATTGGCCTCTCTTATAATCAGTTAAAGTTAGTTTATGACAATTTAAATTGTCGAAAGTATTGTGTGCTTTATATATGGACGGTTTTCTACACTAGAGAACTACAACAAATTTGTATATACGCGGGGCTGGCTTTACGCTCAATCACCGAAGATAATCGAATGATCCCGAGTATTTCCGAGGAGCGTGAAAGTAAACGCGACCTAGATCCTCGTCAGACAGACCCTGTGTGAGCCAGGAGGGCTGGCGCGGTCTCTTCTACGATGCTTCTATGACCGTGAGAACGAGAGCCTTTCAGACTGTGGGAAAAAACATGTTCGTAAATTTACTTAGAACTATTTTTTTAAGGTGGCTGTTGGTCGCATCGCCACAATGTATAAGCCAGGCGCTGAACTAACGTACAACATTCCACTAAGAATTAAAATTTTTTTGCTACTTTTATGAATATTTTTTTAAACAGAAAAATGTTTTGTATTGTATTTTTACATACGTAAAGCCCTAGCCGGTGACATGATTTTTCATTGTAAATTTTTTTTCGACTCGTTATGTGTATAGGTTTTCACGGGGTGTATGAACTAAAAACATTCCAATTTTGACTTTGAAATGCCATTATGGGAAAACTGGCTGAGCTATATTTTTTTGAAAGAGGAAAATATACTCCCAAGTAACGTCTTTAAAACTATCAGTGTTTCATACAAATATCAAATTATGAACACCCTTAGACTCTGACCATATAATTGTATTGGTGGAAGGTCTGTAGCAAAGTACAGTGTCGTTTCTGAGTATCGCATACATATGGTTAGTACGTTTTGAAGAACGACTGTCTGAAATGGTCGTTTTTACGTATGTTGGATGGCTTAGAAATAGTGTTTTTAATGAGCATGGTGTCTTAACAATGTAATTTCGTATTTGTTCGAATTGTGTTTTGCTTTCGTACATTGACACATGTGCACGGTCTATGAAGGTAGAGGTCTTGACACTGAGGAATAAAATGTGACTCCTTCTTGTCGCCGAGCGCTAGTAGTAATTTGGTGGAAGATTTGTCTTGTTTTTGTATTTGGCTTAGCTTAAAATGTGAAGTTGTTACCGGAATTGCGAGTATTATATCGAAGAAAAAATGGGAACGTAATTTTGTATTGGAACACATTTTTTTACAACAATAAAATTTAATTTTTCAATCTTTTACATGTAGATGCACATTGCAACGATTCTAAACTTTTGTAGGGCACGAAATATAGTTTTTGTTCGAATGTGTTCACTAAAACAATAATACACAATACATTTCTTCAGACTACTTTTACAAACAGTTCCACATATGCCAATGCATTTACGGACATGGAACATGTTTACACTATATCGGCTTACCTTATTAACATTATTTTATGTAAGTAACTGAAAAATGTTAAAACGCGAGATGTAAAGAAGACAAATCTTCCACCAAATCAGTACTAGCGCTCGGCGACATGAAGGGGTCACTTTCTCTTGCTGGAGAGCATAGGCAGTGTCAAGACCTCTTCCTCTTAGAACGTGCACGTGTGGAATAGTTTCGTGAAATAAACGTATTTACGAACACCTGCAGCACATTTGAAGAGCGTGGTACACGTACACACTAACCTTTCAGTCTCTGTGTACCTGCTGTACAGAATGCTTATACATACGTCACCAGCGCTGTACAAAATAACGCTCACTGTTCAGTACAGACAGGGTTCTTCTCAATGTGAAACACAGTGGTTAACTTGTCTTCTTCTGTGTGTCACCAACGATTCATATCTCTCAACACCAGAAAACTAAGCTGAAAGGTCCAAGGCAAAACAAGCACTTTGCCAGTTTAAGATTGCGTGGTAGACAAATAAACGCTGAAAACATCAATTGATTCCTATGCTTTTTCGAAATTAATATGGATAAAATACTCAATGATAATCCTAGAAAATGGTATGTTCCAACTTAATGCGTAAATATTTATCCAAAATTACTAATTCGTTACGCGTGATATCTTGCGCCGCAGTTAAATGCAGGATGTTCCAGCGTCAGAGATTGTGTCTCAGAAATTCGTAACACTGGAAACAATTTTGTTTAAAACGTTGGCTAGAACTATTGTCTAAGATTGTTATTGTTTAATTTTCGCAAATTGGCTTCAAGAAACCTACAGTTATAGATTAATGCTTTTATCGTTGAATTATGTACCACGCTCTTTAGTTTTGCCGTAGTTTTGAAAAAAAAAATTAATTGCAAATTAAATAAATATATATATTGAAAATTCTTTCTTACAGTTTTAACACTTGTATGTCATAGATTGTATCTTAATTCCTAAACGGATTTTTAGATTTTGCCCCTGAAATATTACGTATTTTGTTGTCAAAATAAGCCGTCATGAAGCAAAATAATTTTTTGCTAGCAAAGGGTACATTGTATTTAAAAAACGCTCTGGCGAAATTGTGTATCGTATGACTGTACACAGTCTCAAATTTTTTCGAAGCATTTGGTTAAAAAATATTCGAGTTATTTGCAATTGTTTGAAATAAATAAATAAACGTTAAAAATACAATCAAAATTCACAGGGAAAAATTTTTTCTCAGAAGGTTTGCTAAAATTATTGTCTGGGACTTGTTTTGCACATTGCCTTCGAGAAATTAATACAGTCAACATTGAATAGTGTACTATGGCCTCTTAAATACACACCTGACAAAAATGTTGCTCATTTGGAACTTAGCACGCTCTAAATCGATGTAGTACTACAGAGATTGATAAAGCAAAACAATTTAATTTTTTTGTCGGGTGCATGAAATTACAGGCTCGATTAACATAGTATTGTTAATCGTTTCTACGTCATACTACAGAACAAATAACGTCTTACATGACATGATACTCAATCGTTGTATTTATCACGCATACATAAATTAATAGTTGTAGTATAGTTCTACACTTCCGTTAAAAAAATCTGCTCAATTTTACGTTAAAATGCAAGTAACGTTTGTAATCTTCCTGTGATGTAATATACATAAATATGTATTGTAGGGAGTGTATGTGTGGATAAGTGATGCAAGGTTGAAACAGTCCAAGACCATAAAAAAAATAGTTGATATAATAAATGTCCTTTAATAATATACTTCTTTAATAAAGCAGCATTAGACAAAGACTTGAAGTGAGAACTGTAGGGTGCTGAAAACTGAAATATATTTCCTCTCTAGGTACCAAAAATAGAGAATATGTAACTTATGTAATCAACCACTGTTTATCTCCACATCCTAACAAATAGTTTAATTTACTTAATGTACCAAACGTTGTTCTGAGTACTGCAGATGGAGTAATAAAAAAAATATATATTAGTTAAAAGTTTGTTATTTTTAAATTGAGTGAAACTGCAAAAAAAAAAAAATCGAATATTTGGAAGGATTCAAGTATGCCGTTAATTAGATTATTCTTACAAATAAACGTTCCTCACATGCACTCTGTTTTCCAATAATTTACATCCTTTAATTTAAGTTAAAAATTTCCTTTCTTTTCTTTCCTCGGCTAACTCAGGTCGTGAACGGTAGATCAGATATCAAAATAAAAACTGGACCACTGGGTTGGTTTAGTTAAGTAAAAAAAAAAATGAATAAAAGTTTTACTAAAACAAATTACTTCACTAAAATTATGGAGAGTGAAGGATATTAAGGAAAATACAACCAAATATATATATTGTCTTCTAGATTTCGGGAGAGTAGTAAACCAGTTACTGTAAGACGTTCGGCAGGCTATAAAATGGCGGCGACCTTTTACATCTTGATCTTGCGCACAAAGGTAAGTAATAAATTACCATTCAACTGACGGCGCTTGTTATGAAATAGAACTGAAACAGCTTCCAATAATTGTAAGTTTCATGGTAACACCACCAATTACTATCTTAGCACTGGAAAAATAAGAGAAACAAAATAATGAAACGGTACTTTAACTTGGCAGCCTACCGCCTCGAAGGTTAAAACTTATCTATCTCCACCCGTTACTCGCGGCTAGTTCAAAACCCTTCGCAACCGTTACAAAAACTGTAGTCTGGGTTGGAGATTTACAAACAAAATAACGGTAAACTAAAGAAAAACGGAAATTAAAATAATAATAATAAAAATACTAACATACATAAAACAAATAAAACAAAAAAAACACATAAATAAATAATAAGTAAATAAATTGGATGGGAGCCTAGCCTACCTGGTTACAAAACTAAACTCCCCTATACCTACTCTACCATGGGCGTTTCCTAACTAGGTACCTACCATTATATCTATAAAAAAAATTAATAAAAAAAAAACAATTACAGAAAATTAATATCCTTGTTTCTCATATGAAGAAAAAAATCAAAATGCTAATTACAAAATTACTAAAATACGATTTCTGATAGCGAAATGCTACACGTTATGATGGAATTTGTATATAGCAGATAGTGTATTTATTATAATGACAGATAAATTGAGAAGGCACAGGATGTTTTAAAATGGCATCTGAAAATAATATAGCTAACGATATTCAGTATTTATAAACACATAAGTAAGTTTGTAAATATCGAATATTATTAGCTATAGGTTTTTTTTCTGTTACCAATTTTAAACAGCCTGTACTTAATAGCGAAATAAATATAAAGTTATCCGATTTCAGCTCGAGTAATTTATTTATATCTTGTTATGCTTACCGTTTATCGTAACACAAGAAGCAAATATACCATCCTTTCGCTAAAATAAGTAAAATATAATAATGCACTGTTGCGCTTATAAAACACAAGCTGCAGGCTCACCATAGTAAAATGAGCTCTTATAAATGTTCTGATAAATATTTCGTTATCCGCTATTTAGTTTTACCAATATAATCGTTGCTGTGTGATTAATAACAACAAAAGTTAACGCCAAAGGTTCCGATCAAATAAATGCATTAGTCGTTATAACTTCTTGGAGAACCTTAATGTTCACATAATGCTGGCCTTGCATTGAAGCGATGGGCGCGACACGATTAATATAACTTCCCCTGCCACTCAGCATTGAGGCATTTATGAAGTCAGCGCGAAAAAAAAAAAAAAAAAAAATTGCGGACGCGTCGTGATTTTCGAATAGAAAGATTTTCAGTTTCATTCGCGTCGCTAATGCCCCAAAGCTGAAAAATGGATTTTAATTTTGTGCTCAAAAGTTGGCGATACTGGTGAGTGGGCAGAAAATTACGTTTATTTATTCAACGAGAAATTTGGTTTTTTTATCATAAGAAAATACTAATAACCTTCTTAAACAAACGTGTAATTGTGACATTTTCAAACTTGGTATTAATGTCAGTAGGTATTGAGAATATATTATTGCAAACAACAGAAAATTAATTAGATAAAATAAACCTCAATGGCCGTCGTACAAGAGGTTAGTGTGTACCGGCAAGGAATTAATTTCGTTTTATATTTTTTAGTTTTTGCCGCGTGGCAGCCAAACTTGTGTCCACAATAAAGAAAACCGCTAAAAACCACTTTACTCAATTGAATAACTCACATGTTAACCGACTTCAACAGTGGTCACTTATCAGGAATTATTTAAATACAGAGCGAACGTTCTCATCAACAGTTCGAAGTAAAATACACCAGTTGCTCCACGGTCCACATACAGCGTGATTCTTTTGGGCTTGCGCCCGGCTCCGGCCATCTTGTTTTCGGTTTTCTTTAAATTTTTAAATATTTCTCCAGACGAACGCTCGGATGGTTCCTTAACACAGGCCATGGCTGCTTCCTGTTTCCGTTCCTGTCAACGAGTGAAGTTGTGTGTCATCTACCACCTCTACCGACGTCCCTGTCGTCGAGGCGTAAATTCCACTACCTTACCTTTGGTCTTTGCGTTCGCCTAAATATACCGCAATTTGCAATACAGGTACGTATACACACAGAACAGTTGCATATCTCTCAGGGGCTGCTAACTTCCGTAGTACGTAGTAGCATTGAATAAGTTTCAGCAGTCACTAAGGAATATCATGAGAAATAAACTTTCAAAACTATTCATGTCCACATAAATCCGACAATGAGTTAAACCTGTTTTCTAAATAAGGCTGATGAGTTGCACACGAATATCTACTCGGATTTAGCTAAAAAAAAAAAAAAAAAAAAAAAAAAAAAAAAAAAAAAAAAAAAAAAAAAAAAAAAAAAAAAAAAAAAAAAAAAAAAAAAAAAAAAAAAAAAAAAAAAAAAAAAAAAAAAAAAAAAAAAAAAAAAAAAAAAAAAAAAAAAAAGTATGTCCCTTTTCAAGTTTATAGTGTTTGAAATATTACCCCCCAGGCAAGTTTACCCGTGCTCGAAATTTCAACTGATGTCATATCAGTCAACTGTTAAAACTAATAATACATTTGAATGTAAACACAATACGTGTGAAGAATGCACTGTGGATGTAGAATTTAGCAAAAAAAATTTATCGTGTGGAAAATCCGCAGACTCTTTTTGGAGTCCCATCATTTTAAAACCTTTAATAGTATTGCAGGGGTTATCAAATCCCGGTGGTCGACTAAACCTGGTCACATGACTGCGATAACCTAGCCTATTCCTGCGAGTGAATATTTTCATAGTGCCATTTTATGACCTAAAACTGCAAGATGAAGCCTCTGGCAAGTTAACAAACCTTTAAAGCCAGGTACGTCCATAATATTCTTTCTCAACTACGTTTGACCATTTTTCTTTAACAAAGAACAGTGTATTATATTTATTATTTATTTTAATAATCATAATTTGAGAGGTAAAACTATGTAAAATATAAACCTGCCATTTTTCATTTATTGTTAGTATCGCAAATTTAAAGTTACTTTCACTTTTATACTTGCCCGACGGAGGAGGTAAACTTCGGCAATATTCCTATTAGGAAAGGGGATTTTATGAAATTACTTCTGTTTTAAAATATATGTGGTAAATGTGGTAACGTTAAGACATAGAAGATATTTGTGTTGAACGTTGGAGATCATCATAGTGTTATATGTTCAGTTTACATTGTACTTGTAAACTTTCTTGAAAGTAAACCTATAATTCCCTTGCAATGATTCTTCATGACAAATATGAATTAAAGATTCAATTTTTATTCACGTCAAGCAGGTTAATCAAGAATATATCCTATGTTTTGTCAAAGAGAAAATTTTGATAATTTAATTTGAATAGATGCTATGGCTCGAAAATAAAAAAGCAAGAAAATCATCTGAAGGTCTCCCTTAAGAAAGCGTGGTAGATAAATAAACTCAGAAAACATAAATTGATTTCTACACTTTTCTCGAAGCCAATATGGATAAAATACTCAATGACAATCCTAGATAATGGTATTTGCCAACTTTATGAGTAAATATTTATCCAAAATTACTAATTCGTTACGCGTGATCTCTTGCGCCGCAGTTAAATGCACAAGGTTCCGGCGTCAGAGATTGTGCCTCAGAAGTTCGTAACACTAGAAAAATTTTGTTTAAAACGTTGGCTAAAACTATTGTCTAGGATTGCTATTGTTTAATTTTCACATAATGATCTTCAAGAAACCTACAGATAGCCTATATATTAATGCTTTTAGCGTTTAATTATGTACCACGCTCTCTTAAGGATTCGGTTACTCTAGTTCATTTAGGAGGGCCAGGTATAAATGTGCTGTTTTGTTCAGTTGGAGCTGTGTTGGTGCATGGTCGTTGCGCGGGCGAGATAGACGAGGGCGCTGTTTGTTCTCGGAGAGAGCAGTGGAGAGTGTTGGTAAGGGGAATATTGGCAACACTGTGGGTGGTAGAAGGGTTGCTGGAAATAACCAGGTCCACCAGGTGGACGTAATTGCCGGCCCAGTTGCGGGAAAGAGGACAGCGCACCCCCCCCCCCCCACAGACACTGTCATTGCAAAGCCAAAGAACTGGGACAGGGTAAACGAACCCATTCCTACAACTTTCACGACAGTTATTTTTTATTCCTAAACGAGAGCACATATCGAAAAACTCTTGCACAGTTTTGTTAAAAATAGTTTTTCACTATGTAGTCTATTTTTTTCTAGTCAAAACATTTAATTTCCTTAACTGCATAATTATCGAAAACTGTAGTGTATTTTGTCATTAAAAAAATTACTTAACACAGTATACACTGTTTGTAATAAAACTGTGCATCAGTTTTTCTATATATTTTCTCGTTTAGGATTTTTAAAAAGAACGTAGCCTTAAGGGTGTACAAGAATGATAAAATCATAACTTTACATTTTTATGAAATATTGTTAGTTTTGTAGAGTGTACATTTGAGCAGGGGTGCAGAAAATGTATTTGGGATGACTATTTCCCCAGAACACAATATTTTGACCCAAAGTTTTCCACCAAAACCATTGCACACTTTTTAACACATTAAGGGGCAATTTGACTATGTTAAAAGATTAATAACAATCATTAAGAGCCTACTGATGGACAATATGTGACAGCATGGCTTGTATGCGAGTACAGCAGCTCATTGAAGTGCATGTGCAGATACTGATTTTTTCAACAAATATTTCCACTAAGGTATTCTGATTTCCCCAGAACTTCGTTCCCTTGATCGGACATATTCTGCACCCCCTGCATTTGAGTACACTTTCCTGTTACGAAACAATTTACGCTCACATAGTTTTCTCATAATTACGCATACAATCCAAAATTTGTATGTTACGCTGCCATGTAAAACGTAAAAAAAATTGGCTTACCTAAGCGAAATAACAGGCCGCGGGCTATGCAAAAAAAAAAACTCCTTGTGAGCTATTTAGTAATTTAAAAAATTGCTGAGTTTGTAACTTCTTTCCTTTACTTGTGCGATTGTTAAATAAACTCAAAATATTACGGCTTGAATTTCTAAATGTTGTAATAAGTAGCTTGTAGGACGTAGTTTATTTTAGTTTATCAGTTGGTATTCACTATTTGAATGACAGCGTGACATGAAAATTTTAATTTTGACGCACCGCTATGAGAAAACTATGCGAGTTAAAGTTATTTTGGGAAGGAAAACTGTATTAAAATTTTCGTCTGCAAAACTAACACTATTTCATAAAAATATAAAGTTATGATTTCATCCCCTTGGAAACAAAAATATACGTAGTTAATGATCTCCTCGGTCGGACAACTTTATGCAACGAAAAACAAACGTTACAGTGAAATAATAACGAAATGGAATAATGCATGTATACTAAAATAAGGCTTGTCAATAACAAATACGTCGATTTATTTGGCACATTGTAAAGGAAAATGAAGTTACGAAAATTATATTATGAATGTCTATAACTTCGGGCAATATATCTATAAAACCTTACTATATTTAAAATCACCAAATTTTTTGTAGATCTAGAAAAATACTTTTTCTCTCCTATTTCCTGAAGCGAATTTCACTTTTTTTATCATTAACATCATTTACAGCAGTTAAGACTGTAGTTGTATAAACATTCCCAATTGAACAGTTTATAGGCTACATTGAGGGTCCTTCTTCCATATTTCTTATGTCGGCGTCATCGAAATTGTGCAACACGGAAAGTTTCCTGACCAACATACGAAGTAAGGTTCTGTATTCACATCTAGACAATCTCAAACCCTCTGTTATACATATTACGTATTTCATGTCGCAGAAACGAAGTATTTTGCGGCGTAAATAAAATCATGCTGCATAAGCAGTTAAAATCGGTTAGGCCAAAATTTTCCGTTAGCACGCAGGGTGATACGCCCGTATCACTCTTTCTCCCCCCCCCCTCCTCTTGGAGGGAAAGGAGATCTAAGGTGAGTAGGTACAAAACTTTGAAGGAGGTTGGAGATGAGCTGGCCAGTCATATCTGAAGTATCCTTCAAGCTCAGGACAGTTGCCTTCGAGCTTCGGCACCTGGCGGCCCATTAAATATAGCTTTTTATGGATGCAACGCAAGATTTGCATCTGGTAGCGCTGCATTGGAATTATACGTAATGCCATAGAAGAACTGTTTAACTTGCTGTGCACTTGCGTTGTGCTGCGTCGGTGCAAATTGTAGGTGGCGATAATTAATCGGCTCCCTGGTCTTCTTACGGCAAAGCTGAAAAGTACATCATAGCATTGGTAGTTCAATCCTTTGGCTTTCGGCACGTGGTGTAATAATACTATACTGTTACAGGTCTAATTAGTGTGTTATTGGACTACAATACACGAGATAGATACCAGGAAGTGCAAGGGCTGTAAGGATGACTATTTCTCACTCACCAACTGCCTCATCGTCCCTAAGCACACGGCGCTCAACTGATGTCTGTCTTCCTCTCGAACACTTCCCTTAAAGCTATGCCTGGAAATTAAACAATGATTTTTCATAATTTTAAATAAAGATACCTAATATCGATGTTGTGGTATCGCTACATTGTTTAGAACACAATATCATATACACTTTGATTCCGTAATTATTTTCGTAGCAATAACCCCAAGTTTTTTTTTTAGTGTCTTGCACGCAAAGTAACTCACATTTTGTTAGATAATAAGCCAAAACCAGTCAAAATATATTGTCTGCGGAAGGACTATGCACTGTTTTGCAAAACACACATTGTAACATTGCATTTTTTCGCAGTAGTCTGTTTAAAAAAAATACTTGTGCTCTTTGCTGTGATGTTAAAAAACTCCCGAGCATGGGCTAATGTCAGTGGAGGAGCACGCCACAGCATCGCGTGTAAACAACACACTGTTGCCAACATGGCGACGAAGCTACTAACTTTGTTACCTCGCCGAGTGTAAACACGGTTCTTGGACGAGAATATACGCGCTAGGTAACCTGGTAACACACTTCAAGAGCTGTGCGCAGCTTCTTGTTGGGCGAAATAAACAAAAGATACGTGCCAAGCCACGTCTGGAATACTCTCTCATATTAGCGTCCAGAGGAAGTAGGGGGAACATGTGGGTTTTATTTCGTTGGGGAGAAAGACTGGTATAAAGGTCATTTCATTGACATTGCCACATTCTCTAGAGAGTGGTGCGCCCCTTTAATTAGCATATCTGGCCTCTCATTGGCAGCCAGACTTCGTTCCCACCCCTTCTCCGCCTCATACTCGCACCCTTATCAGCATATCTGGCTTTGATTTGCTGTTGAGGCATGTCCCTTTTTCAGAGATGGAAGGAGTACAGTACCTTCTGATTGGTCGGAAGAGCTTCGTGGGGATCACGGTAGTGATGAGAGAAGAAAGGGAGTTAGGAAGGCTGTGAATGTTCCAGGACTAGAGGTATGACCCTTTTAAATACATAACATACTCAAGGGAATGGTGCACAGCCATCTTTAATTTACAGTATTTTTCCCACTACAAGCATTCCTGAAGGTGTATCAACATTTTTGTCATTTCATGTTATAAATATTAGTCTACTACACCTTTATTCATTTTTGGATAGTAAATTATGTTGATATTTTCTGATATTTATTGTAAGGTAAGAAATAATACAATCATTAATATCTTCCAACAAATATAAGACAATATGAGTAGTATGAAATTGGCGGTCCGGGCACAGCGGCTGGCGGCTGTGGTTGTGTGGTTGACCTTGACCTTTGACCCTGTGACCTTGACCTTTGACCCCTGTAACCCGACACCCTGACGCCATCTTGTTTCCGGCCGCCATCTTGTTTCCGGCCACCATCTTGTTTTCGGCCGCCATCTTGTTTCCGGCCGCCATCTTGTTTCCGACCGCCATCTTTAATGACGTCAATTTCGAAAAATTAAAAAAAATTAAAAAATTCCAAAAAAATATTTTAAAATAAAAAAAAAGTTTAAAAATTCTGCCATCTTGTTCCGTCCACCATCTTGGAGGTTTCTTCCGAGTCTTCCAAAAAAAATTTTGAATTTGCATTCCATTATAACCCCACACATATTTAATAAAAATTTTTATAGAAAAACTTTTTAATAAAATTTTTTTTAGTAAAGTCTTTGTAATAAAAATACTATTTAATAAAAACGCTTTATATAATATAATTTTATATAACAATTATTTAGTTAAAAAATTCATCGGGTATGCTCGGCCAAGCTCGTTAACCTTCGGCAATCTTCGGCCATGCTCGGCAACCTTCGGCTCGACATTCGTAAGGTTCACATGCTATGCAGTATATGTGTATACATAACCCCTAATATTTTTAATAACTAAAAATGTAAAATCATTCTAAATTATTTATCATTTAATTTCTTGCGCCTCATACCCGATCAACATAACCCCTAATACTTTTAATAACTGAAAATGTAAAATCAATCGTTATTATTTATTATTTAACAATACCCGATCGATTAAACCGATCAATTCAATCAATTAATAATTTTCGATTCAACCGATCAATTATCCTACATTCTCGAATCTATACCCGATCGATTTAACCGATAAATTCAGTAATTAATTATGACACTTACTTGCACATCTCCCAGACATGATGGACAGCATCCGACCTCTTCGACATCCAGCAGGGAACTGACTATAGTTTTGTATAACCATGCAGTTATCTACAGTACCTTCCCCTCTCCCCTCCTTTCCCCTCTTCGCCACCATTACTGCTGCACCTGTCAGAACTTGTCCCAGCTTCTCTTCCTGCATCACATGACCTTGAACGGTCATTGCACTTTCCCCTCCTTTCCCTTCCACCATCACCAGAGCTGCTGCACCTGTCAGAACCTGTCCCAGCTCACTTCCCCCTCCTTTCCCCTCTT